>CAEFZY010056057.1:0-49360 GCA_903066815.1 Brachyrhaphis roseni
GCGGGGGGGGGCGGAGGGGGGAAAACCACAGGGAAAGACCCGGTAAACCCCCCCAAAAGCACCAGGGAAAAAAAAAAAAAAAAAAAAAAAAAAAAAAAAAAAAAAACTGAGAGAAAATGAATCAGGACAATTGGATGGAATGGTTGCTGAATGTTTTTTGAGAAATATCTTACAAGGGGAAAGGAAAACTCCACCCAGACCACCACCTCTCAAATGGACAGCTCGGGCTGAAAGAGTTGGAGGTCCCCCAGCAGAATTTGGAGAAGGAAGAAGAAGAAAAAAACACCCTTTATCCAGTTTACGCACGAAACAAAAAGGTGCAATAGACTCTCCCTCCTTTCTGGAAATAAGAGAGAAAAAAGTAGAAGAAGAGAGAAAATAAATGGCAAATCCCCAACTGGCTGTCTGCCTCTGCCTCCGTCGGTCCCCTCTGTCACACCTCTGCCCACCTCTATCACTGTCCGTCCCGTTCCCTCTATTCTAACGGGAGGGGGAGAAAAGAGGAGTCTGGAAATGGATCTCTGACCTGTGAAAGGAAACGGCGACATCTTCTGGTGAAATATCGGAACTACGTGGATATTATGTCTTTCACATATCATCACTTCCTAAAATAATGGCTTGTCTTTTTTTTTCCCCAGAACGTTTTTTTTTTGTAAAAAAAAAAAGAGACTTATGTCATTATTTTAGTAAAGTGACAGCATTCACAACAATACTATAATATATATATATATATAACACATTAGAATGTTGCGTAAAAGTGCAATATTTTTTCCCAGTCATCTGAGAAAGTGAAATAGTCATTTTAAAGAGCTTCGTGACACGTGCAATAAAACATTTCAAGCTTTTATTTTGTTCAAATTTAATTGTTATGGCGTGTGCGTCAAGAAACCCCAAAATTCAACGTCTCAGAAAATTAGAATATCACATCAGACCAAATTAAAAAGAAGGTTTTAAGCAAAAATGTCAGGATTGTGAAAAGTGCACGCATTTCTATGCACTCAGTGCTTGGTTGGGGCTCCTTCTGCATGAATTATGCCGAGGCCTTGAGGCGATCAACCTGTGGCATTGTGTAGGTGCAATGGAAGACCAAGTTGCTTTAACAGCTGCCTTCAGGTCAACTGCCTTGTTGGGTCTGGTGTCTTTCGTCGTCCTCTTGGCAATACTTCATAGATTTTATATGGGGTTAAAGGTCAGGGAAGTTTGCTGGTCAATCAAGCACATAAACAATATGGTCACTGAAGCATTGAAGACAACGTAAAGCTCAAAAAAGACAATTTCACATAATAAAATTGTCTCTTTAATATCCTTGGATACAGAACTCTGTGTATCCAACCTTCTTTAGCGATGATCTTTTTGTGGCTTACTGTTCTGGTTGTGTAGCCGACTGACCCAGAGTGAGAGGTAGCTTAAAGTCTCAGAAAACCTGAGACTTTAAGCTCAGGTTTTCTGAGACTTAAAGTCTCAGAAAACTGAGACTTTAAGTTTTCTTAAAAGTCTCAGTGGCCATGGCGGTGGCCATGCTAACCGCCGCCATTCACTAGCATTCACTACAGGCTCTGTCAGGTAATAAAGAGACAGGTGATTGACAACGCTGAGGCCTGCCTCCTGGCTCAAAACAGCTGCAGGTGTTTTGAGTTGATCAGCTGATTAGGTTGAGACACCATGCGTTTCTATTTACGAGCTTTTGAACAGCAGTCTAATTTGCTGAGACACTGACATTTTTGGTTTTCACTATCTGTAAGCCATAACCATCAAAATCACAAGAAACAAAGGCTTAGAATGTGTCACTCTGTGTGTGACAAGTTTTACTTAATAAGATGACTGGCAAGATATTTTGCCCTGTTACTCAATTCTCTATTTTTTATTTCTTTCTTTTTAGATGTAGGAGTAGAATACAAGCGAAGGCTTAAAATATTGTGTCTGGTGGTTTCCATGCTTGTGTAAAATGTTTAAATGTAACGCTTCTTTGGCCACACTGATGTCAGATAAGAGCTGCAACCATACAGAATTTGTCATTTTGTTGCAGCAGTGCTAGTTTCCTGCTCCTCCGTTATCGATATATACGTCTTCTGTTTTCTCAATTCTCTGTGGTTAAGTCTAATTTATTTTCGTTGCACTGCTGCTAACACAAACAGTTAGATCTGAGTCAACACAATGGCTGTGACACATTTTATTCAAGTCGACTTTCATCAATATATCTGTGCTGAATTTATGTTATCAGCTTACGTAATTGAATTCTTACTAATAGGGAAGATAATTTTGCTCATTGGTTCATCAGAAAACATTAATAAAATAATAAACTACATATCAGATCTAACAAAGAGGTATGCAACGCTTTGCTCTGAAACCACAGCTAAAAAAAAAATAAAAAATAAAAAAAGACAACCACATCTGAGAACATTGGCAACCACAGCCTCATCGTCAACATGCCCAGTTTTTCTAGCAGGGTGTTAGCATTAACATTGTTTTAAGCTAGCTCAAGCTGTTAAGCTGCTAAAAAATATTTTTCCAATGTAAAACGTTTCATAACTGGAAGTCTTATGATATTACCTTGTGCGGTTAATACAAGCTTTTGCCTTTAAAATTGCGGTAAATGATTTCTATGGAGAGAAAAAAAATGAGACGGTTAGTCTGCGAAAGTATCGATCTCCTCCACGTCCTCGCTCATTTGCATTACCGTTTGAAACAATACCTCACTCCCGGACCAAAAACAACCAATCAGAGCCAGGAGGAGGAGGGTCTTACATCTATCAACCAATCAGCTGAATGTGCTAATAGTGGAGAAACAACTTACAGTTACAGAAAACCGTTTATCCGCCGCCATCGGTGGCCATGCTAACTAGCTTTAGCATTCAGAACAGGCTCTGTCAGGTAATAGAGAGACAGGTGATTGACAACGCTGAGGCCTGCCTCCTGGCTCTGATTGGTTGTTCCTAGTTAGAACTGGGAGCACTGGGAGGAGACGAAGGAATTAGATTTTTTTTACACAGATCATTTGTCTCATACAATTGGAATCTATATAAGTAACTTTCAATCTGTCTCTATTATTATTGGATTAAATGGGGGAAAAAATCTCCTCTGTTTTTGGTGTCTTTAGACTATATTTGTTCTTAGTTGGTGGTATGGATGCACTGAATTTAACCAAATCTTATTATTCTCACTGAAACACGTTTTTTTGGTAAGATTTAGAAAACGAACTCTTTGAATGTTACTTAAACACTTCAAAATATAACATTTTACATTTTTATGAGACTCTAGAAACATTTTTAGCTTTCATATTTTAGCAACATGTGAGAATTTTTGTAAATAATCCAAAAGCCTGGAGCAATTTTTAGCATGTTGCAGTTGTCATAGCAGGAGAAAAATAGCAACTGAGAGCAACTAAGATTTTAAAAAAATTACTGCTCATTTTAGATGCGCTCAACTACATCACCATGTCATCTAAAAACCAACCCAACAACATATTCAGTAAAAAAAAAAAAAAAAAAAAAAGCTGTAATTGACTTATTTATTTTCTGTATAGATCCAGGGCTCACATATATAATCAAGAACTTGTTTCCTTTTTCATGTCCTCCAGTATGGTAGTTAACAATATTATTATAAAATATATTTAACTTTAATTGTATGCTTCTGGGACGACATTATTTTCAAATCAAATCATGGGTTGATCGTGACTCAGGCTCTAGATATCTAAGAAACTAGTCCTTTAGGACACTAACTATTGATCACAGGTAGGTGGCGTCCTTGCGTGGTATCTTCCTATAGTCTAAGAATGAAATCTGTTTTTTATGGTGGTATAAAAATGCACTTCAAGACGTTATCCGGGGCCCAATCACAAGGACTCGTTGAGCTGACACCACTCTTGGGAAGGATATTAATATTTTGTCATCATAAAACAATAACCTGTAGTATAATGCTTTCTTGAAATAATGATGACAGTTCTAAACTTCTTTTAAAACAAACATGATATTTAAGCATGCAGGGAAACAAAGATAAAATACATAAATGAGCACTGAAAAAAAACAAAACTACACCCGACATTTTACTGAAAAGCTTAAAAACAGAAATATGTAATTTAAAAAAACAAAAGGAACTGAGTGATGGTGAAAGAAAGTACTTTCTGTTCAAGATTCTTTTTAACAAAATGATTTGGTATTTCCCGGTTGCTGTGTGTGGAAACCAAAGTGCAGCCAGTGGAACAACCTTCATCAGCAATAGTTTAAAGCAGAAATGGTCAGTACATAAAAGGTGCTCAGCCTGATATCCTGGTTTTGTTGCCGTCTTGTGGTTCACTCAGTCGCAACTTCTGCAAACATAAGTCCTGATCTCACGTTTCACTAAAGGGAATGGTTTTTCCATCTTGATTACACAGTCTTTTTCTAATTTTGATGTCATGAACTTACACAAGACCTCTTAGCAACATACCGTCTTTCCTGTTACGGCCACTCTGGGGAAAACGGGTAACTTCCATTTATGCATAATTATTTCCTGTTGTAGAATGATTGAATTCAAGATTTTAAAAATGTATTATAACTACTTATTCTAGAAAACAAAAAGGAAACATTGTTTCAGAGGTTATTTGTAATGTCTTTCCTGGAGGTGCTCTAGATGAGAAAAAAAATTAAAGGTTCCTGTTTTGATAAAACATCTTTAGCTTGGAAAACTGCTGAGGGCGTCTTCCTGTAGGACACTGGTTATTCAAAAATAAAATCTAAATTTTGGGTGTTTGGGTGAACAAATGTCCAGTCTGTTGCCTGTTCTGGTCTCAATCTTCTCAAAGGTCAGTTTAAGGAACAAATATTAACCAGTTTGAAGCATTGGCAACACTTTATTTGAAGGGGAGACTGACATGACATAACACCTGTTATGAACGTGGAGGAGACTTTATGAATGTTTATGACTGTTGTCATGAAGTGTCATTCGGTAAATAATGACACTCTTAATACAAAGCTGACACTTTTGATTGACTTTTAATGCAAGCTTTAATGGAGCTTAGCATTAGAAGTTTGATTATTTACTGAATAATGCGAAGGATAAAAAAAAAAAGCTGAGTGTCATCTGCATAGAAGTGATGACATTATGAAATCTATTAATAATCTGTCCATGAGGCTACAAAAGTGGGCCCAAAACAGAGCCTTGTGGTGCCAAGACAATGTTGGCACCACATTCATAGGCGTAAATGTCAGGGGAGATGGGGGGGCAGTCTGACCCACACAATCTTGGAAAAGTCTAGAATTGTCCCCCCCAAAAAAAAAAATCATTGAAGAAATGTTTGCATTTAAATAATATCAATATGAAAAGGCAAAAGAAACAAAGAACACACAAAATCTGCCATTTATCTCAGAAAAAAAGATGATGCTTCCCAGATATTCATTTGTATTTACCTGTTGGTTCTCCGCCACCCAGGACATGGCAAAACTAAAAAAGGCCTAAAAATAAAGCAACTTAAGTTATGATTTAGCAGCCATTTCAATAAATCAATGTTTATGAGGAATTTTATTAAGAGCACCTACTCATTAAAGCTTTTTTATTTAGAAACTTAAATTTTCGTAAAGGTGCAGCAGAGATTAGATCAGTGAGACTGAAGAAAACACGTATCTAAGCAACATTTGAATTTTAGTTTTACTTCTCAACACTTTCCTTACTTAGAAAAACACGTTTGATGTGCATTACTAGTCATTTTTGGTCCTGCAGCTTGAATGTGGTTTAAAAACCTTTTTAAACCACATTTTACGTTACATTTCACTGTATCTTTGCCGAATCCCCCAAAATTGGTCTTAAGAAATTTTCCTGTTTATGGTCCCCCCAGTAATGAGATGGGATTTACGCCCTTGACCACATTGTGTTGTCTTGGTACCAACAACACAATGTTGGCACCATCGTCTTGTTGTCTCGATGACAAGACACTGTTGTCTTGTTGTCAGTAGAAATCTACAGGATTCTTCTGAAATCCAGTCGAACCGGCAAAGGTTGCCTCATTTTGTCACACACCGCTTTTCCATTGTCATCTGATTTGTCTATTGATAGACTTCAACGCTGTGCAATCCGTTGTGTGGGTCTGTTGTGAGGTCTACGCTAAAACCTTAGACCAGAAGTGAGGTGAACTTTCTGTCCCCTTTGTCTGAACATGAGCAGAAGCCAGCAGGGGGTCAGGGCTACACCTGATCCTGATTGGCTTAGATGACCGCTGTCAGACAGAAGGCCCCGCCTCCAGCAGCAGCTGTGCATTATTACAAAACCACTTCAGCAAAAAGACTCAGACAGTTCCTGCTTTGCTGCACTTGCCATCTTGAGTGTGCAGTTAAAGGGTCCGTTTAAAAACAAAAAAAAAAGCACCTACAGGAGGATGTGGCGCCGGTATTTCCCCCTGCCGGCGCCTCTCAGCTGTAGTTGATAAAGGATGATCCAGGACGGCCATAACTAGTGGTAAGAGTTTTGTTTTTCTTAAATAATTTAATTTCTTCTGGGGGAGGGGAGAAAGTGATGTTATTTGTGTTATACTCTGTCTTATTTAGGTGTTTTAAGTTACATTTCTGATATATAAACATATTTTTTAGTGTTATTACGCAGCCTCTCTACAGGAGAAGTGAGCCTCTTTCATAGACCCCACACAACAACTGCATACTGTGTTTTTCAAGCTCTACATGTTTCCTGTTCCCCTTCCTATTAAAGTATGTGCCAGTTTGATCAGGACGTCACACATTTGTGCGCGCGTGAATTTTGATCTTTTTAGGCCCATTTAAGCAGCCTAAACACTTAGTGAGTCTTCAAACCTAACCATGTGAGGCCTCGGTCGGCATTTTCACTTCGTGACAGGTCAGGCTTTACACAGAGGTGCCGGACAATGCTGCCTGACTTGCTTACAAACAGATCACCACCTGCTTCCTCCGTGGACAATTCACCCACCGTCTGGCTTTGTCGAAGTGGGACATTTCAGGCACCTTTGAGGAAGGAGAAGTTGAGAGTGGAAAATGTATTTAAAAGTCACTCTTAACCTGGATGTCAAACTGCTGAAGGCTTGCGGCCATCTGCCACAACTAACTGGTGGTTTGAGAAGGCAGAGGAGAGAGACACAAAAAAAAAACAACAACGAAGAAACTGGTGTAAGAGTACTTTCTCTATTGGAGAGAAATAAAAAGTTTAAAGCAGTGGAAGGACAATGTTTAGTGGCTGGCAGCTTTACGTCAGCCCTCTTCCAGGAAGGCAGAACAGTAAACAGATCGTCAAGCCAGATGCAACTTCTGTGGCGAGAAAACACACGAGAGACAACATTAAGTCGACTGTTGAAACGGCAAAATTGGAGAGTAGCAGGAGAAGAAAGTAGGTGAGTGAGAAGGGTAAAATGGAGTAGAAAAGCCCTTTATCATCCCTTGGTGGGGAAATTCAGGTGTGAAAGTAACAACAAGCAAGTCGGAGTGTGTGGATTCACACGCGGTAAAAGTATGACAACAGAAAATAAGCAGGGGGAAATAAACAGCCTAAGAAAAAAAGAAAACCTTATCCAAGAAATGACTGAGTAGGATAATTTGCGGTCAAGGGGAAGGTAAAGTGTACCCCAATGTACAAAAATGATGTTATTAAAGCTACAGAATGCAGCTTTTATAAAAGAAAGTGTTATTTTTTAAGACTGTCTTTGTTGTGACAGTATAATATGAGACAGATAATCTGTGAAAAGATCAATCTCCACCTTCTCCCTGACCTACTATTACCTTCTGAAGAAATGCACCAAAAACAACGAATCAGCACCAGGGTTAGTGTCTCAGCACTGTCAATCAACCTCGTGAATGTGCTGCTAAATGTGGTAATGGCGGAGAAACGACTTACCGTTCCAGGATGACTGTCAATCCACCGTCATCGGTGGCTATGCTAACTAGCCTTAGCGTGATTGACAGCACTAAGACCCTCCTCCTGATTCTGATTGGTTGTTTCTGGTTAGCACTGGGAGAAGGAAGAGGAGCTAGATTTTTTCACATATTATCTCATACCATCACGACATTGTCACTGTTTCAACAAATATGCAAAAAAACATATTTTTAAAAATAAAAGTCATATCCTTTTGCTTTAAGACAGCACTCTTAAAAACTAAACTCAGTAAGCTAGGTTTTTTTGTTTGTTTGTTTGTTCATTACAACTGGATCATATTTTATTTAAATCGTTATGTAAATACCCTTCCAGCTCCACTCATAAAGCATTTTAAGCTCAACAACGAGGCTGATTAAAGTCCTGTAGAAGAACACTCACTGTAACGTACAAACGTCAGGGAATGAACGATAAAAATTAAGGAAAAAATCTATAAATAGGAATAAATAATTAGCATAAGACAAGTCCATCCATAGTGAAGGGGAAGAAACAATAAAAACTCCATCAAGTTCCAAATTTGTCAGAGGAACCATTGAAAGCATCTGGTCTGACGATCCGAGGGAAGAAATTGGACTGGAATCATTTTACATTGAATTCATAGACACAAACTGAAATGTTGGAGAAATGTTTATCTTGTTTAACTGGACCAGTCATAAAAATCAAGTGGTGGCATCAGTAGAGTTGGGGAAGCTAATCCCAAAAAGCAGGTCGTCATAGTTTTCTTTTAGATAGAAAAGGTTTAAGTTTTGAGAAACACCATAACCGGAAAAGGTTGGATTTCACCCCAAACTCTACTTGATTATACTGTAAATTTTTATCCCCAGTCATGTCAAATCTCTTCTTTAAGTCATCCACAGCTTAGTCCAGCTGTCCAGCAGGCCGAATATTCTTTCTTGTTGACATCTGGTCAGCTCTTGTTGAGTACAGTAGGCCCAGCCCTGGCTATTTAAAGCAGTCATAACTTTGCCAGTGCGAGCTGGTCTACATAAACCACAACCTTCGAGTCACTGAGTCAAATATGCTCCTGAAGATTTACAGCTCGGTTACTTTTTTCTCTTTATTGACTTTAGAGCTTTTAAGTGTAGCTTGATGGGAAAACCTTTCGAGGAGGATCTGAAAGGAAGTAGACCTGCAATACTTCCATCCTAAGTCTGAGTCATAAAAAAAAAAAAATCAGATGTGGACGACTAATTTTAAGCAGAAAAAAGTAGAAGCTGTGGCGTCCGTTTTCCACCAGCTCATCTCCGGTCCACTCTGACGGCTTGTGACTCACTAATGGGAAGTGTCAGGCTGGTTTCGGTGCTGACTTGTTTTTCTGCGCGAGCGAGCCTTTCATGTGTGTTTTGTCGCTGGGACGGAGCAAAAACAATGATTATTATTTACTGACACCGTCAGCAACAGGAAGTCGGGTCGACTGACGGGACCTTTTCGGTTCACCAGGAACAGAGGCAAACGGAAAGGACTTCCTCTTTGTTTGTCCTTTTCTTCTTCTTCTTACATCTGTGGATGTTGGGATGGTCTTTCAGACGATGGAGCAGAGCTCGTGCACGGAGGACCGCATCCAGCATAGTCTCGAGCGCTGCCTCTGTCACCTGGGACTCAACTCTCCCGACAAGAAGCTCTGGAATGGTAAGACACGGAAATATTTGCTTTCGGCGTTAATGTTATGAAACGAACGTCTGTAGGATGAAAGATATACACATGTAAACGATGAGACAACTAGCTAGATAAAGCTAACTGCATGAAAACTAGAGAAAGTGGGAAATGAAAGCGGTGACGCTCGCGCGCAATCGTCCCACACCGGTTTTGAAATGTCGAGTTTCATTCATAAAGTCATAGAGAAGAGAAACCGGAGTGTGGATGAAATGGGTGGCATTCACCACTTCTCTGTGTGTGTGAATCGTCGGAACAACCTGTTACATCAGAATGAACAAAAAGAGAGAGAGAAAGACGCGCCTCGGCTCACAGGTTGCGTCTGTTTCTGTCTTTCTAATAAGCTGGACTGTGCATAAGCCGCTGGTGTTTGGAGGAACTTGTGAAGCGACATCCCCACAACTTCCTCATCCTCCTGCAGAAAATACTGCAAAAAACAAAGGAGGTGAGTTAAAAAAAACCCCAACAAAAACAAAAAAACACGCAACCCGCATCCACGTCTGAAATCTGTTTCAGTTCAGATTTTGAATGGTTCCGCAGGTTCTGGAGGAGTGCCAGTATGAACTGGTGGTTCCCCTGACTCTCCTGTTCTCTGCCGCTCTTCTCAAAGTGAGTTTTAATTGTTTGTGTTGAGGAAAAGGAACAAGTGCGCGCTGTTCCTTTTTTTTCAGTTTTGGTTATGCATTCAGTCAGCATTTTTTTCCCCCTCTCCCTTTCTCTTTTATAGAGCCCATATTTAGGCGCAGGATGCGCGGTTCTCCAGGAGGCCTACCTGCTGTTCCACCAGTTCCTGACCTGGCCCGAGCCTTGCAGCTCCGCCAGCAAACGTTTGCTTGTCGTCATCGAGCAGGAGATCCGAGCCCCAGGTGGAACAAACGTTTATGTAAAAATGCTTAGAAAACGTATTTGAACCTTCAAAAAATTCGTTTCGTTTCACGTTGTCACATTTTTTTTTATTTGTAATGGCCAGGACAGTTCATATTAAAACTGCAGAATGTAACTTTTACAAGAATAAATATGTTTGTTTTGTTTTTTTTACATAATTGTCAAAACTATCACCATGTCATGACAGTATAACGAGAGACAGAAAATCTGTGAAAAGATCGATTTACTCCACCTCCTCCCTGACCTACTTTTGCCTTTTGAAGAAATCTACAGCTCCTGCCTAAAAACAACCAACCAGAGCCAGGAGCAGGGTCTTAGTGCTGTCAATTACACCTGTGAACACGCTGCTAAATTTACTAATGGCGGAGAATCTTCTCATCATTACAGGAAAACTGTTTATCCATCGTCATCATTGGCTACGCTAACTAGCAATAGTATTCACGACATGCTTTGTTGACTGGGAGAAGCTGTATAGTAGCAGAGAGCTGGGCTCTGATTGGTTGCTTTCAGTTAGCACTCGGAGAATGGAGAGGAGCTTGACTTTTTCACAGATTGTCTGTCTCATACTATACTGTCACGACATACTGGCAGTTTCAACTCATATGTACAAAATATATTTGATAGAAGTTACATACTGCAGCTTTTAATCAACAGTAATGTAAGTTTGTCCCAGTTAGCCAAAATAAGCTAATTTTATTTTTATAACATAATTCAGGTTTCAAATGATGGTTTCAGTAATTTATGAAAGGACAAAAGCTATCCTAACCAATGTTAAACATGTTAGCCACATTTGTTTTGGTTCACATTCACAATGTGAATCAGCAGCAAAGTGACAGGCAAATGAAAAATAATAAGACTGATCAATGTCAGATTTAGAAATTGAGAAAAACTATGCAGAAAAACGCTAAAAATTATTCTCTTATGCAATAGTTATGACAATCTCATTCATTCAGGATGCTTTCTCTTTTCAATCATATTAGTGACAAGACAAAAAGTTGAAATGTAATATTTGTAAACATGCGCTTCAAAAAGAGTTTTCCATAAAGTTTGGCTTTGTATTGCGTACGCAACAAATTAATGATCCTATCTGCCAAAAACTCTAAACTTTTTGCGATGTTGCCTCACATTTGACCATTTCCACCATTTTTCAGAATAATATAAACAAAATGTAAAAAAATTGTTCCTGAGTTCCTAATACAGTAGTATTCAAATATTTTGACCATGTGGACAAAACTCATTCATTTTAAAGGACAGTTGATCCCCGTCTATATGCAGATTTTTATATATTTTTTCGGTGGCATTTAACTTAAACTTATTTGTGGAAATTTTGACAAAAACAACCAAAATATTGCCTGCACCATGAAACAAAGAGAATAATTGATGAACCCCTCTGCTGCCTTGTGGATGTTTCCATCAATTTGCTTTGAGGAGTTTTCAGTTGTGGAGTCTGAACTACTAAAACATTTACAGAACTATTGGATCCTGTTTACACTTTATTGCCTTTTTGTTGCAGGTATTTCATTTCAGCGACTGGTAAGGACAGAACAGGCCATTTCCCCTGACGTTAACTGCTCTAAAACCTTGTAAGTACATAGTTCAGCTTCACGGTAACAAAAACAAAATTACAGTTTGGATACATCTTAAATATCTGTAAATGTCTGTATCAGAGTGGTCCTGTTGGTGAGTCCAGATGCTGACGCCCCCCAGGAGGTCCAGCTGACCTCTGAGCAGCTCAGTACCATGCATTACTCCAGCAGGAACATCGTAACAACTCTTATCCTGCATAGCTTTCAGGCTGCTTTCGGTACCAAACTGGACCTGCGGGTTCTCCACGCAGCCCTGCAGGTAAACACCCAAAAACACGGATGACATTTTAGTTTTCTTGCCACTTTCTTCTTGTCTTTTGTCAAAGAACGTCCTTCTTGATTTAACCTCAGGAGAAAGAGCTGTATGAGCTGGAGCAGCTTTATGAGACAATAACTGGCAACATGGAGACGGCAATCTCTGTGGCGGATCACGCGGCTGCCAGGGAGGGACTACTCCGCAGCTTGGAGAAGCTCAGAGAAAGTCTCTCTGTCCCTTCTGGTGACGGTTGCTCAGAGACTGGTGAGGCACAAAGACAAGCCCCCGTATACAGGGCCTTCCAAAACTATTCTCTTTTTCCAAATTTAGTTGTGATGCATCCTCAAGTTTCAAAGTATTTTAGTGGGGTTTTGTATAGCGGCCCAACACAAAGTACTGCATATGTTTGAAATGTTTTCTACATATCTATATGCATTCAAGCTCCTTGAGATAGGACAGTAAGTCTTCTGTGGTTTGTCTGTACCACCTTTGCACATTTAGACACTAATACTTCTGGGATTTCCATTGTTTGTTGAGAAATGGCTCAAACTCCGTCAGATTGGTTGGAAAGTAACTGGTTATGACGTCTAGCCACAGTTTCTCAATAAGATTGATTGGGTTGTTGTAAACATGACTAAGTTTTGGATCTAAAGCATTCCATCATTTCTCTGGCTGTAAGTTTAGAGTTGTCATCCAGCTGGAAGATGAACCTCCAACCCCTTTCAGGTCTTCTGTATTCTATTGAAAGTTTTCTTCCTGTATTGCCTTGAATTTAGCTCCTTCCATCTCCCCATCAACTCTGACCAGCTTTCCTGCCCTTGCTGAAGAAAATGCAGTCAAACATCATGTTGCTTCCACCACCATGTTGGGATGGTCTCTATGGAACAATGTGCATTAGCAGTTTTCTGCCACATATAGAGTTTTGTATTGAGCCCAAAAAGTTAAATTTATGACACATCTGACCAGAGCACCTTCTTCTACACGATTGGCTGCTTTCTCAGTTTAGGTGGATGGCCTTGTTATAGTAAGCTTGCAGTTGAACCATTCATCAAAGCTCAGGATATTGTTTTGTAACCTAACCCCGCTTTAGACTTCTCCACCTTTCTGCTGTGTTCCTGGGTCTTCTTGGTGTTCTTTGTTATCTAATGTTCTCAAATAAAACCTTTGAGACCTTCACAGAACAATTTGATTTATACCAAGGTTAAATTATTTACTAATTAGGTGACTTTGTAGGCACCTGAGTTTATTTAGGGGTATCAGAGTAAAAGGGGAAAATTCCCATGTGCAAATTGAATTTCAAATTTTTACAAAATCTTTTCTAGTTTCTTCAGAATTATGTTCTACCCTTCATTGGTAGGGGTGTAGATGTGGTTCTTTGTAAGGCCCTGTGAATTATACAGAGTTCTCTGAAACTAAGTTGTGACGTATATATTCTCACTTTTTGTTTGAGCCATGCATCTCTTTCTCATTTTAGGGTCTTTAGAGAGCCTAATGCTGCCCTACCCCAAATGCCACACATGCTTATGGGATGAGGACAACTTTGGTAATTCAACATATTTCATCTACCCTTAGCTGCTGTGCATCAGTATTGTTTCCCCAACTCTCGTTCCTGTCTTCTCGTTCATCCAGATGTTCTAAAAGACCTGCTTTCAGTCGACTCTGACCTGGACTCCCCTCCAGAATGTTTCCCCAAAATCGACGAGGATGACACTTTTGACACTAGCATCGACGAGGAAGACGAGCAGGACTCCTCGAGCAAACGGGACGATCAGTTTCAAAGCCATCGGATCTCCAGCGCCTCGTCTTCCTCGAGGGACTCTACCTTCTCGGGATACTCTCTCTCCTCCAGCTGGTCCGTGCCGTCTGCTTCCTCGGGAGTGGACAGCGACTTCAGCGAGGACACAGCGCATGAGGACACCGAGGAAGGGCAAGGCAGCCATCTGAGAGTCAGAAAGAAACCCAAGAAAAAGTCTAAATCTCTCTTGGGATTGGAGCGCTTCTCCCTGCTCTTCAAGACGCCGCACAGTCCGAGCACATCTCGCCGCGTCCAGAGCATGGGCTACAACGGAGACATCACCAAAGATTACCTGATGACGGGGGCACAGCTCAAACACTCCAGGACCCCCATGAGACATATTCGTCATCTCAATGTGTCCACGGCCCCCGTAGATCCTTCTGCTCCCCAGAGGCACATCTGCGTCCGCAGGAGGCCGATTCTGAGCTGCGACGAGGCGAATGAGGCGGAAGTGCTGACCGTCGTCAAGGTGGTCGCGTTCGGGGGTGACAGAGAGGCTGGGAGGCTCGCTCGGGCATACAGAGACCTGCAGCAGAAAGAGAGAAAGTGTCCCCAGCTCACAAGGACGTGCAAACTGCAGTTTTACTTTGTTCCCACCAAGAGGAAAACTGTAAGTCCAGGAGCCGGACACACGCCTTCAGAAGGACAGGTACTGCAATCTCTCCGCAAAAGATTTGACGCTTTTTCTTCAGAGAAATCTTTAAGGCGTCTTACCTAATTTTTCTTCATTGTGACAGGAGTCAAATTGCCAAGAAGTGGAGGACAGTACAACAGATATAGCCCAGATGTTGGGTATGATGGACCCCTGGTATGAGCGCAATGTCTTCAGTCTGCTGAGCTTGTCCTCCGAAGTTCTCTGTGAGGTAAATGTCTCCAGAATTATCATTCTTTTGCAGAAGGCAATACAGACTAGGAGTTTGTTTACTTGGAATAAATAACATTTGTTTTTGTAGAACCACCAGAAGCAAATTATGGTTCTTTTTTTTTTTTTTAGTTTGAACGCAGACTGAAAATGTAAGTTTGAAGTTTAGTGTGAAGAGCTAATTGGAGTGCTTCATTTATCTCACCAGTGAGGATGATGGTGAAGGATGTAAACTGTCCACTGTTAGGGAACTGTCTTTATTGGACGCAATATTTGGCACATTAGTTACTTTATGAAGTAATCTATTTATTTCAATATTTATTGCCAATTCTGGCAGGAGCTGTCCAAAGTTGCCACTCCTTAATTATGGTATTTGTTTTTAAAAGCAAAATTTTGATACCCCCTGCTGTTGTTTCTGTTTCCCCTAATTTCCCACGACTCAGGCCGCTCCCAAGGAGGACGACGTTGCCAGCGGCACCACGGAGCACCGCCTCCCCCTGCTGGCCGACTTGGTGCTCTATTACTGCAGACACGCCGATCAGCCTGTTCTGGTGCAGCTCTACCAGGCTGAGGTCAGAGGTCAACCTCACGCAGCAGCACGTATCGAACACATCGACCCCGCCCCCTGTCTTAAATGTTCTGGTTCCTTCCTTTGCACAGCTGACCCTGGAAGGGGGAGAGAAGAGAAAGGAAGTGTTCATTCATTCCTTGGAGCTCGGACACACAGCTGGAGCCAGAGCTGTTAAAGCCATGGGTTGGTCACACTCTGCGACACACATAAACAAAAGCAACAAAAACACACGTGTTTGTGTAGATTCATACGTGTTGCATTGTTTCTGAAGGTGCTGTGAGCAAAAGGTTGGGAATAGATGAAGAGCGGGAGGCTGTTCCTCTCACCCTCAATGTGGCCTACAACAAGGTATTGTTCCTTTACGCACCCTTCCTGCTTTACAAACAAACGTTTCTATTTCCGCCAGCCCCAAGCTAATCCCAACTACGTCCTGTTTACAGGTGGCCGTCAGCGGGAGGAGCCACTGGATCCACAAAGAGGCGGTCTGCACCTCCATCAACCTTCAGAAGACATGCAGAGACTCTGAGCAGCTGGGTCAGTCTACACACACCTATGGAGCTAAATTGGGGCCATAAAAGAAAAAGAATTTAAAATTGTGGGGAAAAGCTTTCCTATGAACAACCTTTATGGCCCCATTTTAGCTTCAGCCACACCCCAACTCTGCTGCTTCACCTTCTATATGAAGTGTTTTAAGTTCATTTTCCAATTTTTTTTTCTTTTTTTTTTTCTTCTGTATTCAGATGCTAAAGAGGGCCTGCAGCTGACGATGACAGAGGTTGTGAAGAAGCAGAGCTCCAAATCTAAAAAGGGTTACAACCAGGTGAAGGGTGGTTTTAGTGTTACAAAGTGTACTTTGCAATCCCGTTTTAAAGCCACAACCCAGTAAAACTAATCAATTTCCCATCAGGAACAGTGAACCACCTACACAACATCGTGTCATGGTCGGCTTTTCTCCATTTTAGTTTAGATCGTTATTTAATCTGGATAAAATTCACCCTCCTGAAAACAAACCTGCATGCACACTTTCCTCTAGTGACGTCACAGAAGGCATTAGGCAGCAAGTCAGTTGGTTTGAGTAATTTCATGTGCATATTTTTTTGCTTTTTCCTCCGTATTTGTGTGTTTTTAAACCAATTCCGCATTAAAAAGTGTTTACTTGCGCTCAGTGCAGCTGCTGCAAAACCGTAACTCAAGTTACGGTGACCGAGAGGCGCAAACAGCGAAACGGGTTGCCAACTCCAAAACACGCAAATACAAAAAGCAAAATGCGACAGAAAATGTTGCAAATTAAAAAAATAATTATTTTTTTAAAAGTGCTGCAATCACAGAAAATAGAAGCAAAAATACAATCATTCAACAAAAACAAAAAATGCTGGAACTACAGACAAAAATAGAAGCAAAAGGGGAAATGCAGCAAATATGAAAAGCTGCAAAACAGAAGCTGAAAAGGCCACAAATTAGTAAAAACAGCAGCAATTACGAAAGTCACTACTCTGCCAAAAAACTGGTTTCAGCTGTGCAGTTCAATTCTTGTACCTCTTGCGATGTCATCAACAAAAATACAAACAGAACCGAGTTTCCAGTGGGTTTTCTTATTCACTTCTGTTTAATATACCTTTACTTTGTTTAATCGTGTGGAGAAAATCCATACTTCTTTATCCGGCTCCATTTTTATTCTCGTTCATTCATCAGTCAAACTTGTGGATAGTTTCTTTAAAAAAAATAAATAAATGGACTGACTCTTGTGTTCTGGGCAGATCTTAATATCACAAGTGAAGGTGGACAAGATGCAAGTGACTGCTCAAGGGAACGGGAGCACGTTTGCTGTTTGCCTGGATCAAGACAAAAAGATGTTCATCCAAAGTGTGAAGAGGTAACAAAGTCTGTCGTTGGGTCGAGAGAATGTGTTTTGTTTTCTCCATCCAAAGCAAAGTTTCTTAAAAATAAATGCGTTTGTAAAGGTTGTTTGTCCGGTCTCTAGGTGTGAGGTGTCGCTGTGCAGCAAACCAGGCAGCAGTTCAGATTGGAGGTCCTACAAAACACTACCGGGCCAAATTCAGCCCCTCCACCCGACCTTCTGCTCCCTGCTCTGCCTTCCCGTCACTGCCTTCTCCGCTGCGGCTCAGTGACCCCTGACCTCTGACCTCAGCTCTGTCTGACCATCCAGGACCCAAAGAACACACAGAGTGGGAAAATCAAAGAATGGGGACAAAGAACAGGGTTTAACATTTCATCTCAAGAAGCCGATGTCTATTTATTATCAATTTAACATTAAAAATACATTTTGTGCTGTTATGTCCATATTGTAATTTAGAAAAGAAAAATATAATTGGGTTTTTGTGTTAACACTTTGGTGTTAAAAGCTGTATTTTTCAATGTCTTACGTCAGTAGTTTTAAAATGCAAAATTTCGGTGCTCTAATGGTGTCTTGGTTGATGCCAAAAACTGGTAAAGGTACCCGCTGTAATGTTTCCAAAGGTTTTCTGTGGTAGTTTCAGTCTACTCAACAAGTCAGATGATGTTTCCTCAGTTCCAGCCAGAAGTAGACACTCCTCCTGGCTATGATCGCCGTAGTAATGTTTTGTTTTGTTGGGTTTTTTTTAAATGACGACTTTAATGACGATTAATAACACGAATCAGGTTACACAAGTTTATATTTATTGTGATTTTTGTGATAGTTTTGATCAAGTTGAAGAGTTTAGAGGTAGTCCTTCTTTATATATCCATCTATCCACTTTGTGCAGTTCTATTCAGTTCAAAACTACATTGATGGAAATTAAATGCGGTGCCACCGCCATACTTGCTCGTTAACACTGTTCTCACAGGTGAGAAACTCTAATCCCGGGAGAATATATTTTCTGTCATTTTGGCTGAGTAACTCCATCTTCGTATTTTTCTAAGTCTTTTAGTTATTCAGAGTAAAAGACAAATATTAAAAAATTGTAAGTAAACGCCTGAGATTAAATTCTCTCCCACATTATTCTGGCATCTAGAAAATAAGAATTCTGATAATCCTAAGTGACCTAAAACAGAAAAGTTACATTTGATTTGAAGTCAGACTAATGGAAAAAAATTAATTTGCAAATATTTGTCCATCCGGTTCTTGTTTTTACGAATCACTGAAGCTGATTGTTATATAAGAAATGGTTCATTAAAAGCCCAGATTTAATATAGTATTTATGCGTATAAAGAATAATTTAAAACTTGCTGCCTCTACTGTGTGTCACTAATTTGCCGACATTCATAGAAAACTGACTTTGTGATGTTTTTTAATTTTGTTTTAAAGTCAATAACCAATATATGTGTATGATCATGTAAGCTATTTATTTCCATGTGAATCTAATCAAAGGTCGTAATCATGTAATTTATATTTGATTAATTCCTAATTGATTCTCAACTCAAATAAAACCATATTTTTTTTCCATCACAAAAAATTTCTTTTTTTTTATTAGCCTTATGAGGACAAAAAAATAAAGACATTTGAATTATTTACAAATGTCTTTAAATCGACACAAATGCAGTGAAACACATGAACATAAGCCTACAGCCAGAGCTTCAATGAAATCATTTACATCAAAACAGATTCATGTGTTAGAAAAATATGCATCACTTTACCTCAACTTTACAATCATGCACTACTTTGCTTTGATACATCATATAAAATTCTTATGTATTGGGAAAAAAATACCTTTTTTTAGTGGTTTTACTCTTTATGCTGGTATTATCACATAAAGTATCTTCCCCTGGCCTAATATATTTACATTACCTGATGTATATTGCTTTCATACGTTTTATGTTCAAACTTTTGATTTGGATTTAGATTTGTTTTGTAATTATGTTACAATTTTTATTTAAATTCTTAAAATACCTGATTTTTCACCCAACTTTATATTTTGTCCATCTGGTAACATCATTTTTAAATATTAAATTTGATGTCATTATCAGTTTCTACGCCTTTTTAACCAAAGCTGTTTTTACTCTTGTATTAGTTGAGGACATTAATTTTCACACCAAAACGGTGGCGGCTTCTCTGGCGCACTGCAGCATCCGGACCACTAGGAGGCGCTGCAGCCATGAAAATGTCTCGCCAGGTGTCTACTGGTAGTTGCAGTCACTAAGCATGACTGGCTGCTTGAACCGCCCCCCTGACTGCAGCAGGTGTGTTTTGAACTAAACACGAAGGAGAAGAAAACCCTCTGGGCGTCATGTCGCCACCAAAAGTGGAAAATGAAAAGTAAAAAAGTTTGAGGAAGGAAAATAAAACCACCGGGTAAGGAATACATTTCTAACTTTGTGTCACTCTTTCTCTTCTTGTCTTGCGGGCTTGGTGTGACGTGGACAAATGTACGGTACGTCTTGACGTCCTGCTGGGACAGGTGTATCCAGCTTGATAGGTGTTCCTCTCCGTCCTCTTCCTTGTTTCTATTAAACCAACATATTTCCGCTTCGAGGCGATGCTCATGTATCTAAATGTAAATAAAAAGTAATTTTTTGCTATAATGTTAAGCATGAAGAGACATTTTATACGCTGTGCCTTTAAGTCGGCTTGTTCTTTTATCTATACTTTGGTAAACCTGATCAACAAGATGAGTTGTTTCCTGTTACATACAAACTAACAGCAACAAATAAGACATGATAAAATCTTTTAACATTTGAATGGTCTCTTTGAGGTTGTTTTTATGTATGATCGTTTATATTCCAAATAATAGATTATCGCAGGTGATATTTACATTATGACATTAAACAAGTCAGTACTTTGAACTTCCTCGTTGAATATGAGGATGGTAATGTGGTGATGAATCTACACAGGAAAACCACTGACACGTTGCCACTTCAAAAGTCCTACATACCCTGTGAGGTTTTTCATTTCCTACAGGTTTCTAACTTTCTTTTCGCAAATTCTCGCTTGGATTAAGGTCTTTACTTTAACTAGGCCATTCCAACATGTCAAAATGGCTTGGGATTTTTACTTTCCAGTCAGAAAAATAAAACTCAGTTAGAGCTGCAATTGCCACGACTTAAAAAACAACAACAAAGACAAAAAAAAACAACATAATTTTAAATATCTATGATAGGAAATTTGTTGTAATTTTTTTAAAGAACCACCATTTTATCTATATTTTGAGAATTTAAAATGAAGATAAAAAAGGATGGATCTTTTTGGATAATAGATTATTGCAGGTGAGGATGGTAATGTGTAGATTCATCTAATCTAATAATTAGATTTTATTTTAGATCTAATAAGACAATCAGATCTCAAAGCATATTAATACTAATTTTAGTGTCATTCTTTGTGGGAATTCAGTGAAAATATTGTAGAGATAAACTAAAAAACAACCTGTGTTTGTTACTATATCTACATTTCAAAACATTGGCTGGTTCTCTTTCATTTTTAGCCAAAATTATTAAGAGCCATTTTGCCATCTTTGGACTATGAAGGTAACATAGTCACTTGATTGTGCTGTTAGGTGGCACTGGAAAATACATAATATTGCCCAAATGGGCATTGTTATTAACGCCTTGAAATTGGGCCTCTGTCTCTTTAAAAACTCCTGCTCTTTCTGAAACTCTGCTTTGAGGAAGCCATCACATCACTTCTCTCTTAACCCTTTAACAACGTTTTTTACCAGAGAAGTAGCTCCTATAATGAGCTCAGCAGATGCACAGTTCTACCAGGTGTTTGCTAATTGCTGCTGGCTAGTCTGAAGGAGCTGAGTGGAGGAGTTGCGGGGAGGGCTGCTCTGTGAGGCAGAAGCTTGGAAACTGCAGCTCTGAGGAGGAGCTTCGTACTCAAAGGCGAATCTAGGTCCATCCAGGCGTTTTGCACAGCTCACTGGTTGCCACGGTAGATTAAAGGACTCTGTATATAAAGAAACACCTCACTAAGTTATTTCCTGTTTGTGTCTGCTTTTCTGAACCCCACCAGTTGCTCCATGTGACATCATCTTAAAGACACTGTGCTGCTGGAGGACAACCATGAGGCGGACCACACAGATCGATGTCAAGCGTGCCCTCATTGTGACGGCCGCCTTCAGCTTCCTCTGCTGCTGCTCTAAAGCCTGTCTGCTCCCCTTCCTCACCCTGTACTTCCGTCACCTGGGCCTGTCTCCGTCCATGACTGGCATCGTCATGGCCGCCAAGCACGTCGTAACCCTGGTGTGGAGTCCAGCAGCTGGTCTCCTCTCCAAGCACTACAACAAGAGACGGGTGGTGATAAACTGCTCGCTCGTGCTTTCTGCTGCGGCCGTTCTGCTGCTGTTGCTTCTCCCGTCTGTAGGGACGCCTGGCACACAGAGCAGCACCTGTAACACCTCTGACCTGAGCTCTGGTTCAGGCCAAAGTCAGTTGAATGTTACCCCTAGTACTAGGAGTCAGACGTTGCCAACACGTACAGATTTAGTCATTGCGACTTCGCCTAATAACTTTATCAGTGAGTGGAAACTTGGTCCTGTAACAACTCCGCCTAATCGGAATCAGACAGAACACTCTGAAGTTCCTGTTTCACAAGGAAACTCATCTGAGGTGCCAATCATCAGTCAGACAGTAGCGAGCGTTGAGCATTCCACCATCAGCTCCTTAGTGAATGCAGCAAGGCATAAGAGGTCTGTGATCACGTCGGACCGCTTTGAGGACCAACAGAAGGGCAGTCCGGGATTTCTCACGAGCCTTAAGGAGATGGACATTCAGAACCAGCTCTTCTACTTGACGCTCATCATCGTGTTGGTGTGGGAGTTTACGTCGGCTCCTCTTGAGTGGACAGCTGACGATGGGCTTTATGAGTATCTGGACTATGCGGACACCTCAGACCGCCATGGCAGCGCCGATGTATGGGGTCTGCTCGGGGCGGTATGCGGGGTCGGGGGAGCCGGGCTTGTTGTCGCCCAGCTAAGTTGTCACGTAGCAGCCACTCACACTTCCAGAAGCGCGGTGCATTTTTATTCCTATGCGGGCCTGGCAGCTCTAGCCCTGCCCGTAGGCGTTTACCTCCCTCTGTACCTGAACAGAAAGCGAGACAGGGCCAATGGGCTCCTTAAGGGTGTGCAGCTGGTCCACGGCTCCCCCCATGCTCTACTCTGCGCCTTCACCATCATCCTGGTCGGGGTGGTGAATTCGGCTGTGGAGAACTTCCTGCTTTGGCAGATGGAGGATCACGGGAGCACGGAGCTGCACATGGGACTATCCCTCGCTCTTTCTTTGCTCTCACAGGCAGCCTTCCCCCTCCTGGCTGGCAGAGTATCCAAACTCCTAAGCCCAGGTAGGGTTCTCGTCGTTGGGGCCGCCAGTCTCGGGTTGCAGTGCTTCTACTACTCCTTCCTCTGGGGACCCTGGGCGGCCCTTCCTGCACAGGTGCTGGGTACCTTGAGCATCGGCGCCGTCTGGTGGGCCGTGAGGATCCAATGCGAGGACGTCGCAACACCAGGGGCCGAAAGAAGCGTCAGGAGGGTCTATGGTTCCCTGTGCCTGCAGCTTGGGAGTGGTCTCGGGAGTTTTGCCGGCGGGTTTGTGGCGCAGAGATTTGGGGTGATGTGGTTGTTCAGAGGAGTTGCCATAGGAATTATGGCGTGGTGTGCTTGTCTTCCTCTCCTGCAGTGGAAAGCCCCACGCCAGCGCAGGATTAACTACTCGCGCCTTTTGGCAGCCGACGCAAGCGAGGCCAGTGACTCCGAATCTGAGCCGGAAAGAGACTGGCTGGATAAGGCCATGGAGGACGACCGAGGCAATAACAACTACGAAAGGCGAATCGGACACTAAAACTGACAGAGGTCAGGTGGTAAGAGATCAGAATGATCTCTGATCAGTAATGAGCTGGTTAAATCCACCTGAGCTAAAAATGTCCATCATTTTCAGTGTTGGACCAACAGCAACACTTCCCTTAATTGCCTTTTTGAGTTTCTTCAAGTCGTTCGGATTATGCCTGTACCATCTTTCTACATCTGCAGACTGAGACTTTTGCTCATTCTTCTTTGAATAAAGCCTCAAAGTCAGTCAGATTGGAAGGAGAGCATCTGTGAAAATCATATTTTAAGTTAAATTCACAGATTTTCAATTGGATTAAGGTCTTCACATTGACTGGGCCAATCCGACACATGAACATGCATTAGTTGTAGGGTTGTTACTGCTGAAAGTTGAGGGTCTTTTGCAAAAAAAAAAATTCTTGGTACTGCTCCATCCCTACAGAAGCAAATCATCCCCACGCCATGATGCGGTGACCACCAAGTTTTGTGGTGGCAATGATGTGTTCAGGTTCATGTGCATTGTGTCCAGTAAGGCATATTTTGACTTTAATAATTAGGGGCATGTGCTTTTGAGGCAGCAACTACTTCCTTTTTTAAATATGTGCGACACATATTTTCTTGACTGTTTTATTGTCGTTACAAAAAGTAAAAGAGTTCAGATTTAGAATCAGAGATCAAATGTTAGTGAGCAACAGCCTAGAAAAGCCCAGTTGGTGCATCTATAATCAAATATATATATTATTAGAAGACAGTTTACGTCGGTATTGGAATAGATATCTTTCCCCATCAGATTTGCAACATTGCCTGACTTGTCATCCCTTAATATCACACGCCAGGTGACGATAATTGATTTTCTCCCCTGACAGGTTCCAATACCAAATTGCATTGCAATTTAATTTTAGCAAAACATTCCAGCATCCTGCAGCACTTCAAGCTCTAGCGAACGATTCTGCTATTCATCTCTGAGCCTCATCAGAGTTTACATGTACATATTTACAAAGGTAAGGGTTGCATAGGCTAAGTCGTTTTTTGAAAACAAAGCAGCAGGATTACAAGGACCAAAAATCCGACCTCAGTATGCAAGCTCAACAGCTTAGACCTCCTGAGAGCAGAAACACAGCAGTCTCTTAGTGCAGTGTAAACTCAAAGCGTGTGCAGAGGGCCAGGCCAAACTGGACTGGCGTCCTGTTACAACCCCACCCAGTCAGGGCTCTTCATCCTCCTCCACCTCTGACTGCTGCATCCATCTTTTCTGTCCCTCACACTTGACACTAAACTGTGAAAATGTAGGATTAAACGGATGGAGTTGCGCTCGTTCTTTGACTGTATGTATTGAAGTTTAACTTAAGCACTTTTTAAATGATTGCTTCTGGTGATCTTTGGAGGACATTACTGTCAAAGCTGAGTTTGTGCGTGAGATACCTCGTGTTAGATGCTTTATTTTGATCTGTTAATGTTAACAGGCGTGAACTAGAAGCTTGTCAGCAAGTGTTGGGATCTCTGTGAAGTCTAACGTTCCACATCTATCAATGCTGATCAATGTGCAAAGGTAGCTGTTGCGCAATGGAAATTTGAGATTTCTGTTTATGCATTGATGTCAAATTAATATGTCTTACACTGTATTTACAGTCTAATAAATATATTTGAACAAAAACGCGTTGTGACGAGAGATTCTTGAGGCCAAAAGCCCTTGAAATTCTTCATTGACCTTAAATGTTTTCACATTGTGTTCATTTCAATAACAAGCTTCATAGAGATTAAGATTGTGATGTATTTTTAATTGAGTCAATACAACATAGTGCAAATTATTAAGAGAAAGGAAAGTAATCCACGATGCTAATTAATCAAAAATGTACAGGAGTGTTGCTTTGATTCTTTAATCCATGTTTGAGAAATCCTTGAATCTCTCATGGCAACCATTCAGCTGTGCGAGACGTCTGGTTGGACCTAGCTCCGCCTCCTTGGAGCTGCAGTTTCCACGTTTTGGAAACCTCTGCCTCACAGAGCACCCCTGCCCCCGTGACTCCCCCACTCAGCTCCTTCAGACTAGCCAGCAGCAATTAGCAACCATCTGGTGATACGCTTAGCTCATTACACAAGCTGCTTCTCAGTGCAACGCTGGTGAAATTATTAAAGGGTTAATAGAGGAGCCATCGTATAACTTCCTGATGGTGGAGTTTCAGAAAGAGCACCAGTTTCTTAAAGAGACATAGGCCCAATTTTGAGGCGATAAATTACTAAGTCAAATTTCTTTTAAGTCATATTTGATATATACACCATTTTTATAACAACTAAAGTCAACAGACTTACTTGATTATGCAATAAATAGCTGGGAAAAGTCCCAATAAGCAGTTGGGCTTCTGCCTGTATCGTGTCTATAACCTGTTGGTTCCACTGCATGCAGATTAATTTTTGCTTTGCTCCCCCTGGAGGACTGGTGCTGCCATTTCCAGCATGCTGTTGAAAGTTGTATTCAGTCAGGTGATGATGTAAAACACATAGTGGTACATGAAGCAGATGGCTGGTGGTTTATAGTCCCTGGAAAGCCTGTAAAGGTGAGTTGTGAGGCATTTTGGATTGTGGGAAAGCTTCCGACATTGTACCAGTAGGTGGCGCCTCTGAGAACAGATAATTACCCCGAGAGGCTGACTGGATTCATCATCTGCTGTCCGCTCCGCTCTCATTTTCTTCCAACCCCGCATGGAGTCTGTTGATTTGGATTTTATAAAACTACGCAGACTTCACGTCTGAATCTGCTCTGCAGCCTCAGGAAAAGACACCATTTATTTTACAAACATGGAAAAAGAAAGAAGATCCTCTCAACAGTACGGAGCGCTGGACAAACCAAGTGAGTTTATCTGACTGGAGTCATTTTTATTTTTATTTATTTTTATTTGTTTATTATTTACATACTTAAATTAAGGGAGCAAGATTTTTGAGTCATTTAATGCACAACACTGTCTGAAAAACTTTATTGGCTTCTTTATTATTATCATTATTATTATTATTATTATAAAAGTAAATTCTAGAAAATAATTTGACCCTTATTGCAGAGAAAGTCTAAGGATCGGTTTTCATTATTTTTGAAAATTGCTCAAATTTACAATATTATCCATCATATAATAATTATATTTAACTGGCAGCTTGAATTGTAAATATATCTGAGTTTTGTTTTTGTTTTTTTCTCCAATTCAGTTTTGTGCTGATTACAGGATTGGATCAGTGGTTATTTACTCTCTTACAGCTTATAATATTTGCTTCTTTTAGCCTGCAGTAGATCATATAAAAACATGCTTGGTGGTTTTATATCATTTGAATTTCTTGAAGAAAGTGGGAGGGAGTGGGGCGATGCTGTATAGTACTTTATACTAACTAAAATGTTTAGGTAAGACTTTCTGACCAAAATGAAGTAGCAAATATCAGAAATTAATTATTATATTAAACATTACACGTGTCACTAATATCTTTTGTTTGGTTGTTTGTTTTTGTTTTGTCATGCCAAAAATGAGGATTTCTAAAGAAAATATAAATAAATAGAATTTCCCTATTGTAAAATGAACATTGGTCACAATGTTGAAGGTAAAGTTTTTGAGTAAAAGGAGGGAAAGCACACAAGTTAAATTAAGCAATCTGGTATCTAATGATTTGCTCGGCGTGTGTGGGTGTGTGTGTGTGTGTGTGTGTGTGTGTGTGTTATTCACAGCCTGTCAGTGTAATGGTTATGTCTTTTCACACAAGGTCATGTAATTAGAGGCCAATCCAAGATGGATGACTCATCGCTGCTGGTGAGGAGTAGGAGGTTGCAGGAAGGGGCGGTGCTGTTCTTCAGTGATATTTTGAAAAATGCTGGAGGGAAATTTACTTTAAGAAAAGTACACAAAAACAAAAGCCCACGGAAAAGTTGAGAGACACGGATTAGAGCGCAGGGCAGGTTTTTCTCCT
Organism: Brachyrhaphis roseni; assembly: GCA_903066815.1. Classification (NCBI taxonomy): domain Eukaryota; kingdom Metazoa; phylum Chordata; class Actinopteri; order Cyprinodontiformes; family Poeciliidae; genus Brachyrhaphis; species Brachyrhaphis roseni. Next base: position 27,147 of record CAEFZY010056057.1, read on the forward strand.
CATTTCTTTGTAAGCCACACTCACTTAAGCTACTGATGAGATCATATCCAGGCACTGTCATGGTTATATTTATGAAGTTTTATATCTAAAAAGGCATGGAGGTTTTTTACGTAAAAAGAAACTGTACGTTTTATTCCTTCTCTTGTTACAGTTGAGGGGTTGGAGCAACCAAAAAAACACGTAGAGTAGCACAAAGTGATGTAATCTGAGAGAAATGCAGTCAGACCTGATTACTTCCTGCCCTCGAGACACTAACACATTTCTCAAAGTTTAAAACCCCTCATCTTTTGATTTTTCTTCTCGTTGATTCATTTTGCCCTTCAGCAGAAAATGTCGTCTCGATGGCCGACTCTACGGTCACGGTGGAGGACATCGAAGGGGAGTTGTTCAAGATTGAGCGCATACGCGAGATCCTCGTACGAAGAGAATCAGAGCTAAGATACATGTAAAATGTTTTTCGTTTGTGCTAAATAGACTGGCAAACATATTTACAATTATTTCACATTTCCTCCTAGGTTGCATTTTGAATCTTTATTGGTTTTGTCTTTGGATCAGCAGTCATGCATGACAAAACGTTTGAATATGTTTTACACACTTTACTTCCACCCTGAATTGTTTTTATGTAAATCCCCTCCCTAAAAGCAGTGACATTTGTTCCAACATGACAAAATATGAACATGTTTTTACATTCATATCCCTCATCAATAAACACAAAATGACTTTATTTTTCCTAAGTTTGTTCACAATTTGTCCCCAGCTGTGAAATTACGCTTTTTTTTCTACATGAGCAAAATATCGACAAAGTTTTGTGCACATTCATAGTGGAAACTCAGTTACTGACATAATTTAAGTAAAAATCGTCCTTGATCTCAATATTAATCTGAAAGAATACATTGAGCTGTTCAAGTTCATATTGAGAGAAATGGAGCCAAAGTCTGCTTTAACTTGACCCCTGTTAAAGATATCGGCTTGACGGACAAAATATGTCTTTGGTATCATTTCATTATCTACTTATTATTCCTTTGCTGCCTCAAGCACAGCGAAACATTGTGTTGAAATCCTCTGATTACCCCAAGACGGTCTTCGCTGTCCTTTGGGAGGAAGTCGTGAAGCGCCGCAAGCAGCCATGTGCACGACAGCAAAATAGACCATGGGCATTATTAAAACTGTAGCAAGCTGCCAGAACCCTCTCATTGTTTTTAATTATTTTTGCTCGTTTTCTGCAGAGACCTCATTATTTTTGACACTTTGCAACAGGGAGAGGAGGTTGGAGGCGGTTAATGATTAGGAAGCATGTTGGAGTCGGTGTAATGGAGGCACAACGGGATTGAGACAGTCTGACAATGCAACTCTTTTTTTTTTTTTTTTTTTTGCTTTCTCTATGATTTTGGTTTTTTGCAGGAACATTTCTGTGCTATGTAACTCACATGGTGACATGTGTTTGTGCAAAACAGTTGGTTGTCAGACAAAAATCTCTTTACTCCGCTTGCAAAAGTCAATAAACTGTCTCAAAATTGTTAAAAACTTTCTTCATATTGTTTCCTACGGTCAAATTGATACCGATGTTGATAGAAGGAGGATTACTACAGCTTAAAATTGCTTACCTAGTAGAAAAATTTGGAGGTTTCGCATCATCTAAAAAATCTTATTGCAATATTTAGTTGTATTTGTTGCAACTAGGGGCAGGTATTTATTGTATTGTTTATCATTAATCGTTAAAAATTTCTTGTCACGATAAGAATTTTGATTTAGCATTGTACGGCGGCCACCATAAGAAGGGCTTACAGTATTCAATTATGCCGCATAACTGATCAGTAAATTATTGCGAGGGAACGTAAAAGAAAAAAAATTCCCCATGTCCCTTGCAGGGCTCCGTAGTAGATTGGTATGCTGTTACGGGGTTGAACAAACCTTGAGGGACATGATTAAAAAGTGCTATTTTATAAATAATTTGTGTATTTTTCTCATATTTTTTTTAAATTTAGGTTAAAGTAGACCTATAAAAATGTTCATATCTGTAGCAATAACTTGGAGTTACTGGCTATTTTTATTTGTTTCATATACACTGAAAGATGAACATTGGTCAGCGGGGACTTGCTCATTTGGCTGACCTCTACGCTTCAGCAGCCCATAAAATTTTTCAAAACATATTTTTTTTAAATATATTTGCATGTTACATCACCAAGACACATGGATATTTCCATTTCTTGATTTTTCTCAAAAAATGTTGTTTGCATAATATGAAAATTTTTGAGATAAACTTGTGAGACACAAAATTCACTGAATTCCTAATTCTAAATCACATGCTGAAAACAGAATTTAACCAACTGCAGAAAAATATAGCAAGTAATATAGTACTAGTAAACATTTTTCTGCTCATGTCTAACATGGTTATCTTTTAATTGTTTTGTTTTTGGCTCAGGATGGATGACATTCAGTTCTGTAAAGAAATTACCAGGCTGAAACAGGAGCTGCAGAAACTTGTCACAACTCCAGGTAGATTGAAAAATATGTTGTCTTTTTTAAAAATCTCTTTCTTTGTGCAGTAATTTCACACGTTCTTGCCAACCCACTCACATCTTCTTCACAAAAGGCTTCCAGCTAATAGAGTTTTTGATTTTCTAACCTCTATGTCGCTGGAAGCAGAGATTACATTTGGAAAGTGTGTGAGGATTGTTTTGAATTCGAGCCAGATTTCTTTTTTTTTTCATTTCACTTGATTTCAGATTTTCTTACGTTTTGTGCCTCAAACGTTTCAGACCTGTAAAGAAATTCCTCAAGTTTTGAGTTATGTCTTTTGATAGCTCAATAAATTAGTTAGATTTTGAAACAGCAACGATAAACTATTTCAATCGGTAGTGGAAAATATCTAAATTAAAAAAAAATCTCTTTATTTACAAGCCAATCCCAAATCATCTGCAGCTTTCATTTGAATACTTGGAACTGTTTGGGGTGATGAAGCCCGTTTTGTGACTCTTAAACAGACAGAGACAGGTCCACAGAAGATGGACAGAAGGAAGAGGATCTGCTGAAGCAGATAAACAAGCTGGTGGAGACCAGAGACTTCCTGGTGGACGATGTGGAGTTTGAGCGGCTCAGGTGAGACGAACCAACAGCACTTTGAGTTTACAGACAGGAAAAGCTTCATTATGAAAGCAGAAGATCACAGTTGACAGAGGAAGATGTTTAGGTTAGATAGGTGACTAAGAGCAGTTAGTCGGATCCTCTAACTGCTCTTGCTAAAGTATTTTATGACCTACATCGTAAAAATGATGGGTCGAAATCTTCAATTTTGCAAAAGAACATGAGATTTGTTACTATTGTTATTGATATTCGGTGCTGCGATAAATTGATATTTTGCAGAGTTGATCTGTTTTGTATTACTTTGCATTAAACAAACATAGTATCTGAGCAAAGTTCAAAAACAAAACGTCTCAAGAGAAGACAAATCTGAGATGGGGAAAAACATGTTGACACCGAATGAAAGTGACCCGAGAAAGAAACTGTGAGGAATCCCACATGTGAGTTTCAAATTCAAAAATACTTAAAAACAAACAAACAAAAAAAGTATTTTTGAAATTGAATTTGAATTGAATTTGAAATTCACATGTGGGGTTCCTCAAGGTTTCATTCTCGTCCCTTTTTTTATTCAACGTCAACATGTTTTCCCCAGCTCAATTTTCTTGTGCTATGCTGATGACACACAATCTTATATGTCTAACAAGACAACAATGATGGGACTTAAGGCTCTTTGATGGGGAAGAGCTCTTTAAATGATCCATTGTCTTAAGAACGAGCCGTTTTATCCCTAACTTAGTTTTATATTAATTGTTCTTGAGGGCGAATTTCACGTAAAAAGGCTAAATCGTCTGTATAAAGTAGAATACTGCAAAATCTTCCTGCAGAAAAAGTATACTTTTTTTTTTGATAAAATCTAACATTTCAAAATATAAATGTCAAATACTTAATAATTAATAATAATTTTGTCTTGTGTAAGTTTTGATCTTTTTGTTTTCCATTTCTTTATTTTGTGGGGTTAAACTAGCTGTCAGCCCCGATAAGACGACAATTGGTGTAAATAAATGACTTTGAGTGACATTTCAATTTTCTCTGGGACGCTTCATAGGCTGCGTGGTGAGTATGTACAGCAGATATAAAAATGCAAAATGAGAAAAGAGCTGTCCTGATTCAGCATTCAGAGAATTGATTTGCTGGTCCGGTCTGCGGTAGTTTACCGGTGCATGAAATGAAGCATTAAAACCGTGTCGTAGAACAGTGAGGTCCAGAAAATATTGTCTTCTTCAGGGAAAGAGAGGAAGACAAGGAGATGGCAGCTTTCCTGGCGTCCAAATTTCCCAATTCTTTGGCCAAAAAAGGTGAGTCAAACAACCGCTATGTGAAGATGTGAATTTTACAAAGCGACTAAACGGGATTCCGTCAAAACACTGAAAAAGTTGCATTTGCTCACAAGAAAATAAACATGACATAAAAATTTTTAATACATTGTTTTCCCATTCGTTGCGTCTTTCTCTGATATCATGCAGGGAAGTTACATTGTATGAATATAGAAATTCAGATCTCATGGGTAATAACTATTTTCCGTTCTTTTGCCTCGTTCAGGTGCTCTGCGAGACCGAAGGGTTGCATTGCAATCCCAGCAGACATCCAGTCCGTTTCTCACTAAAGCCGGACTGACACTGCTGAAAGACTGCTGCGGCTTCACCTGCTCCGTCATGTGAAGGAGTAAAACACTGCATGCGTGTGCGTGTGTGTGTGTGTGTGTGTGGAAACACAAACAGGACTCCTTAGTGTTTTTAACGTATCTGTTCTGTGGGTTTCCTTTAATGACAAATGATTCTTTAAGTGTTCGATCCTCTTGAACGTTTACCGCATCTCTGCCACACTGGAGTTTCATGGACAGAAAAACATAAAGTCGAACATGAATGTGATATGTGGCTTTTGAATGTTTGTACGCATAAAATGTGAAAAGTGTGGTGTGCGTTTGTTTTCAGCAACTTTTTTTCTGCAATTGGAGTTGACAAACTAAACACAAGTTCAGTCAAATAGGATGGAAATTGGACCAGATGTCAGAAAGCGCTCACAGGGGGCAGTAGCCCAGGGCGTCATTATTGGGGAGAATTCGGGGGCATCAAAATTTGTCTTTTTTTTTTATCAATGTGTATTTTGCAAACATTTTACTTTATATAAAACTCGTTATTTTCCTAAAAATACACAAAATAGTAATACAACTCACCTGATGTGGATCAGGTGAGTTGTATTACTATTTTGTGTATTTTTAGGAAAATAACACTCAATTATTTGAAAGGTCAAGTTCAATTGTGTAGCACATTTCAGCAACCAGTTGTGAAACACGCAATACGTCGACAAAATGTAGCAATTAATGTTACATTTTGTCAAATGCCATAATCAAAATTATCAAGCAAATGCACACAAAATATGATGTTATGAATCTAAGGCAACAGTGGGAACACTTGCCAATCTACATGTTGCTCTCATCTGACCAGAGCGTTGGCTTCTAATCACCTAAATAACTCTGAACAAACTGTCCACAGCATGAAATTCAATAAATTCAGTGGTTGTAACCTCACACAATGTGAAAAAGATGAAGGGTTTGTTTTTTAATATCTTTGAAAATCACTGTATATATGGTCTGCAGATGGTTTCTATAAATTGCTTCCTTTACACAATCTCTTTTAGCATAAGTGATGCTAATTGGCTTCATTACTAATCATCTCTCTTTCCAGTTAAAGTGATTGGATTTGATTATGGCTGCTCTGGCGGTTTAATTATCCCATCTTTGATGCATCAGACGGAGTAAATAGATCACTGGAGGGAGGAAAACACTCTTGCCAATCTTAATTTCTGTCAAGTGACTATTAAATTATAAGAACCAATTCTGTAACTGGTTATAATTTCATTTATTTGTGTGTATGCACCCTAGTCTTTGTTTTTACAAAGATAAAGTGATGGTTTAAATGAAATTCAAGGATTTCTCAAACATGCATGAAAGAATCAAATCAACACTCCAGGTATGTTTCTGATGAGGGAATAACAAGATTATAACATAATGTGAAGCTCAAAAGTTGATTTTACGTGACACTGTGCCTTTAAAGAAGGAGATTAAATAAAACTAGAACTAAAACTTTTGAGATTTTTATCTTAAAAAATTGAAAACTACCCCTTCTGACTATTTGACAAATGTGCCAGTTAGTGGCGTATCACCAAAAATCCAATTAAATTATATTGATTGTGTTTGTGGAAAGATAAAAAGAAACAAGTAAAAACATCCTCTGTGGTCCTACATCTTCGCTACCATGACGACAGGATCGGGAGGTGTTAGCTGGGAGTGTCGCTGCTCTCTGTACTGAGGATGAAAGCAGATGGTGTCAGCTCTTACCCCGGCTCTGTCGCCCCTCTGACCTACTGGTGACTCACACTGATGAGTTACGGCTTAATTGCTCCACAAGCCGGGACGCCATAGAGAAAAAATTTTCTAAAAGACTCTCCTTCTTTCGGTCCGTAAAGTTCTTCCTTTTTTTTTTCCCCTCCATAAGAATGTTTTGTTGTTCTTTCATCATGACAGGCACTACACAGACAGTTATACGGTCAGACCATGCTAATTGGAAGCAGAAAGGACACAGTTTGTTTCTGAACGTAGCCCTGGCTTGATGGTTCCAACTGTGTGATTTCTTCTTTTGTTGTTGTTCAATAGAATTTGATATCAAAGTTCTGCTGCAACCTAAGAGTTTTGTTATAGAATAGAATAGAATAGAATAAAAAATCTGTCAAAAGATTGGTCTCCTCTACCTACTACGTCTCTCCGAATGATTAGCAGCTAGCGCATCCTGTTGTGAATGCTCAGTCTAGTTAGCATAGCTGCCAATGACAGCAAATAAATATTTGTCCTGTAATGATATGTTTCTCCACCATTAGCACATTTAGCAGTGAGTGAATGAGGGTGATTGACAGCGCTAAGACCCTCCTACTGGTCCTGATTGGTTGTTTTGGCCGGAACGATGCATTACGTTAGCCAGCAGTAGTAGCTCAGGGAGCAGGTGGAGGAGATTGATTGTTTTCACAGATTATCTGTTTCATAACAAACATGGAGAAAACATATTCTTTATTAAAGTTATATACTGCAGCTTTAATAAAATGCAACTACACAGCATTTTTTGAGAAGCCTGGATTGCTTCATCTATATTTTGCACGTTGCCTATGACTGTTTCTCATGGGGAGAGACATTTCAGTATCTAAAACTAATAGAAGAAATGTAAGCAACCTACTTGCATGCTGTATGTGGACTGTTGGATGTAAAGTTCATGAGCAGTAAATATTGTGCTAGTTAACAGTATTGAACCAAAGAAAGCAAGGCAGTTGCAAGCCTTTGATATGGTGACGCTTTTGATGAATCAGACTCAAAAAATGCAACAGCAGCTGCGTGGAGGGGCCCAATTTAATTTTTTGTCATGTGGCCCCAAGATTCCTGACCGTAAGCTCGGACAGTTACTGTATGCTAATATAAATGCAAATATTTTCCTTCTGTTATTTAATTATTTATTTTTTTAAAGGAGCAGACATCCAAGCAGCCGCCACGGGGCGCAGTTACAGCGTACCGACCTTGTAACAGCGCGCATCTGATAAGTAGCAGGCTGCTTTTCCTTTAAAGCCTGACGCACTCGGTGCTCCACTTTGGAGAAAGCAGCAGCAGCAGCAGCAGCAGCAGCGGCAGCAGCAGCAGCGGGGGCCCGGGGACGTCGGCGCTTCGCTGGACCCTCTCACCGACCACCATCATGGAGTTTCTGCTGGGGAATCCGTTCAGCTCGCCGGCGGGCCAGTTAATCGGTGAGCTCTGAACGCAACAAAGAGAGGGAAAGAAAATGGAAAGAATTAAAGCGCTTTAACACGATCACTGGCTTTGCTCAAGCGTTCCGCCCAGGCTCCACCGAGCTGCCGTTTACTCCCTTCTGCAACCTGTTTTCTATTTATTTATTTTTATGTTCATTCCAAGACGTGGCGGGTTTCACCCCGGAGGGGGAAACAACAACAACCTAAATGCACGAAAACAGATGGAGGCGCAGCGGCTTACGGCGTGATTGACGCCCTGAGAAGACAATGATCAGGCGGGGGAGGTGTTGGGAGACCGATCGGTCCCCGTTGGCTGCGCTTTTAACCTGCACCGAGCTGAGCCGGACATCCCACCCCCACCCACCACCACCAACCCCATCTGACCCAAATGAGAGCAGGCTGCTGCACATTTACATCACACTGGCTTTTCTGTGCCACTCACTCACTAGTATACGCAAACTGACGGCTTCAAATATCATTATTATTATTATTATTATTATTATTATTGCTCTAATATCAACGATTAAGGAGCTTAAAGAGACAGTGGTAACCTTGGGAACCAGGAAGCGCATACACCTATATTGACATTTTCTAATGTAACAATGCTGAGGGTAAACAGTTGGGTTTTTTCCACCTAAACAACATGCTAAAGGTTTATTAATGGGCCTGTTTTCATTTTTCTGTAAAACGTGTCAACGTGGGGGTTTTAAGTTTCTTATACATTGTGGATTTCCTTCAATTGTTTATGAAAATGTAATTATTGTTGTTGTTCTTAAGGGGTGTACCAGTGTGCTTCTATTTGCGTAACTGATCGCTACCTTTGACCAATTTCAACTGTTGCCCTTGTAGCTATTTTTTAACAATAAATAAAACTAAAAAAAAATTCACTTTTACCTTCAGCCGTATTGGGATTAGCGATGCACCGATCCGCTTTTCTCACTTCCGATAACAGTACCGATATTTGAGGTTTAGATACCGATACATCTGCTGGATTCACGTAAAACTTTTCCTTTTTTTCAAACAAAGACATAAATGTACTGAATTACAAATGTATTTGAGAACTCTGCGCCAGCACAGCACACTTAAATACGCCAGTAGCTTCACAAGCTTGGTCGAACATGTGAAAACAACACAAGTTTAATTTGTTCAGTCAGTTCAATCAGGAGTATAATAGCCAATGTAAGATATATAGCAAAGGAACTGAAACTGATAGAAAAAAAAACAATAGGTTGTCTATCTTGGTGAATCATATAAAAATAAACTGCAACAAACCTTCTTTCAGTTGGATCAGAAAGCAAAATCAGTCATTCTGAATATGATGTAAAATACACAACAAACAATGGCGTCGCTCAGACTATGTAATTAGACTTTATAGATCTGTCCTTATGGATCTGACACATCGTCACCAATACCCAATGTAGGATTTTTTTCCAATATTGGCCGATACAGATATTAATATCGGATCGTTGCATCTCTAATTGAGATAGGATCACAGTTTTCATCTATCAGGTGTCTGCAACCTGCTAAATATGGCCGATTTAAAATATTAAACAATTAAATACTGCCCTCTTTTTTAATGTATTTTTTATTCTTTTGTTCTGTTCCCCAGTGAAGAAACACTGGCCACCCGCCCTGAAGCCTCCTCCTGGCCTAGAAACCCTCCACTCTCAATTTATCTATCAATCAAACTTCAATATTGGGAATTTCCCATCTGAGTGATAAACAAAGGACTGTTCTATTCTATTGTCACCCCAAAAAAGGAAATTGACAAACTAATTTTTCCACATAATTTGTGGTAGTTTTTACTGTTGTTGTTGTTGTTTTGTTTGTTTGTTAGGTATCTGGGAGTGTGCTGCTCTTTAAGTACCAAAGTGGAATGTATGCGTTCACATAGCTTTAGTTTTCCTGTGGTCGTCAGACTTATCTGATCCAGGCCGTCTCTTCGGAGCTGTAAATGATTCTTCCAGGTTTTTTGGGTCAAACAGGAAATCGTTTATCCTTCATCCAGGCAGCAAGGAGCTAAAAATATCCCCACATAATGAAGATGTGCGTCTCCACAATGACTCTCGCCTCCTGAAGTAAACCACACCCACCAAGCAACTTATAATCAAATGAATTAGCTAGCTTGATGCTACGTTGCCGTTTCTTTTCATTTTGGTATTTTTATCCTTTCATTTCAGTACGTGTGAGTGCATTCCCTTCGAAGAGGAATAATTTTATGATATAATTATAAGATTAAAGTATTTCCCTCAACTAATTTTCCTGTCAGTGCATTGCTAATATTCAGTTTCTAATTTCCAAATGTCCAGAACTGTAGCTAAATGTTTAAGCTAAAGAACATTCAGCTACAGTTAAATGTTCTTTAAATATTCTTTAAATATTTACAATATTTACCACAAAAAATATTGTGATAAATATCACAAATATTTATGCGTATTTGTGATGCATAAATATGGATGCATTTCGTGTTTGTTGTCATTAGCATTAGCAAGCTGTTTTACGTGTCTTGACTTTTTTGGGGGGGGGTGTTACAGAACGTGCCACTAACTCCAGTTTACCCTCTGAAGACTGGGAACTCAACATGGAAATCTGTGACATGATCAACAGCTCAGAGGAAGGGTGTGTATCCGTGTTATCTGTCATCATCAGAAACACGCCCTTCCCTCGAGCTTACATGCGTCTAACTGTTGCCACCTCTCTTGACTTCCAGGCCCAGAGACGCAGTCAGAGCCATAAAGAAACGGATTGTGGCGAACAAGAACTTCAAGGAGATCATGCTGGCTCTGACTGTGAGCGTCGGTTCCGTTTTGAAGCAGCTTGGGTTCCTTTTGGTTTGTCTTCATCCTCTGTCCCGCTGCAGGTCCTCGAGACGTGCGTGAAGAACTGCGGCTACAGGTTTCACGTCTTGGTGACGACACGCGACTTCATCGAGGGCGTTCTGGTGCGCGCCATCATCCCCAGGAACAACCCGCCGCAGATCGTACACGACCGAGTCCTCGGCGTTATACAGGTGGGCCGAGTTCGGTGGTAACTGGTTACATTTACCTGGGTAGCTTTTTGGGAAATATGTTCTTTTAGGGAGAATTTTTACTACGCTTTGCTTTTACTTGAGTCACTTTATTGTGAAATGTTGCTAACTTCTGGAAGTTTTATTTTGAAAGAAACTAATCTTGAATATTTTTATTTTTTTCTTTCGCCTGAATTTCGAGAAGGACCTCGCTGCAGCAAACAGAAAGGGGCGGGGACTGACCACTGTCAGTCTTATATTCCTCATTTGGAATTGGGACCATTGCACTCCGGAAGTGAAGGGGGCGCTATTTTCTATATTATCCGCGGCCTCCCGTTTTTATTTTCTTTTGAAATCTGTGGTACATTTTCTCCTTTAGGAAGGAGTTTCTCTCTCAGCATGTATTTGAACTTCTCTCTTTTATTTACTTCAGCGCAGCTCACAGTTGTAGCTTTCGGTGTACTTCTAAATCAGCTCCTTAGTCGCATCTTTTCAGGCCTGCTACTGCCTCTCATGGCGTGGTGGTGGTAACACTACTAATATAATTATATTACTAAATCAGAATATTTTTTGTAATCATGTTATTTAGATGAATTACTGTCATATCCTTAAAATACCTAAATTTCCACTTGAAGTTATGTGTGACTGTTAGTGTTTTAAGGAATCAAAAAGAAAACATATCTTAATAAGAGAATTACAAAATAGCAAATATCAGGAGGAAAAAAATCCAAATAAATTTTTTTCAATATAAAACTTTCATAAAAATTTTAGATGCGTATCTTTGTTTGGTGAATGTTTGGGAAAACAAAAAAAGGGAGATGATTTTTGTTGTAATCATGTTATTTAAATGAATTATTTTAATTTCAGTCCTTAAAATATCAACTTTTCCACATAACTTTATGTTTTGATGTCTGACATCATTCAGTTTGTCAGAATATAAAGTTATGAACAAATTTTGGTATTTTAAGGAATAAAAAAGAAAGTAATTTATCTAAAAAAGAGCATTACAAAATAATAAATATAAACTTACAGTATGTGGAAATTTTGTTTGTTTTAATGACTGATATGAAAATCATTACAAAATAGAAAAATCTTTTTCTTTTTTTTTTTTACCAAAAATCCACCAGACACAGACACACACCTAAAGTTTTATGTTGCTAGAAACTGAATTGGATTCTTTTTTTTTTTCTTTCCCCTGATTTTTCTATTTTGTAAATATGTTATTTAGAACCTTTAGGTCCTTAAAATCTGAACAATTCCACGTAGCTTCTGTTTGATTATGTAATTTTAAAACATTAAATGATTGATTTTTTTCATCAGTTACTACTTGAGACCAAATACTTTTTCACTCTCACTTAAGTAATTTCTTGGACAACTGCTTTTTACTTTTCACTTAAATAAAATATGTTGAACTTGTGCCACTGTTAGTGGAGCACCATTTTTAGGTGCCAGGCTCTGCAGGTGGAGCTGAGGTGAAACAAAGAGCCCAGGCTGGACCCGGTCTTATTCGCGTCGTTGCCTGTGAGTAACTTGTGGTTTCTTCCCTCAACAAGGCGTGGGCCGACGCATTCCGCAGCTCGCCCGACCTGACGGGCGTGGTGTCGGTGTACGAAGACCTGCGGCGGAAGGGCCTGGAGTTCCCGGCGGCTCAGCTCGACGGCTACCCGTCGGCTCGGGCTCCGAAGAAGGTGCAGGCGCCGTTGCTGTGCTGCCGATCTGCCTCCTCTTGTCTTTTGCTCATTCCTTTTCTCTTGTCTTCTCGCTGCCTCTGCGCGCGGCAGACTTTACCTGGGAACGGGCCTGCTGTCACTGCTCTATCTGCTGTGCGCCTGTCCTCTAAACCTCCTCTCATCCCCGCTCACACCTCTGAGCTCAGACTGGCCCTGGAGGGAACCGGTGCCTTCACTCCCAGCCAGGTGATGCAGCCAGAAGACAACAGCTGACTGTCACCGCACTCTTACAATTTCAGTTTCTCTATCGTCACCTTCCTAAAGTAATAGCCCAAGTAATTTTTTTTCTTTAAAATTTGACAGAAAAAGTTTGCCAATTTTTTTTTTTGCCAAAATTTGGCAAAAAAAAAAAAAAGAAGAAATTATTTCAGGAAGGTGATGCTATGGTGGTTTAACAATTGCTTATTATTAAAGTTTCTTACTTTGGCCTTTAACCTTCATCCTTCCTTTCACTAAGAATTGAGTCACTCAACCAGCAGGAGTGTTTGGGGCTGATATCGCACCACTAGTTTTGTGAAGCTCTGACCTTCCAACAAGTTTTAGCTAATTAGCTAATTTCTATTTAGGGGTTTTAAACAAAAACATAGAGAATGTACCTTTCTAAAGGGACAGTATTTTTCCTGCCATTTTCTAGCATAACAAAGTGGCTATGTTAACTTCAGTTGTTATAAAAATGCTATATGTGTTAAATATGACTTAAAAGTCATTTGCCTTTCTAATTTCACGCTTTGAAATTGGGCTTCTGTCTCTTTAAAAACTCCTGCTCCTTTAGAAACTCCGCCTTGACAGATCATTGTTGAATTGCACCAGGAGCAGAGGCGACGTCACACTGTGCGTGTGAGTGAGCAGTTTGTGTTACACAGCTCTGCAGATAAGCACCATTCCACTGCTATTTCAAAACAAAGACAACATGATCACAGATGGGAAATTTTAATCTGCTTTATATTAGCAAATTAGCATGATTAGCACTAATATCTGTAGATTTACTTTACTTTCATATTAAGATCAGAGATTTCCAAAACTTCCAAGACTTCCTAATCCAGCGTAATCTGGAGGATAAAGTTGTTGAAAAGGAAAACTTTAAAACATTCAGCTTCCTGTTCACTCCTGAAATCTCACCCCGACTTAAAAGCAGCAGCCTCACTTCCTGCTAAGTCACCTCACTTGCACTTGGAAAACAACTAACTTTGAATCTTCTTTCTACAGTTCCTATTTCCACACTGAAAAGTGTGGCTGCAAAGTTATGTAGCGCTTAGCTACGGTAGAGTCACTGCTTGGAAAAGAAATTAGTTGTTTTCAACCTTTTAGTCCAGAGATGCACCGATCCGATATTAATATTTGTATCGTCCTGTTATCAAAACAAAAATTTCTAGATTGGGGATTGTGGCAAACTCTATGCTTTGTGCTCTGAGCCACGTCAAGCTTTATTATTTGTTTTACATTATATTTAGAATTCCTAATTACACCTTCTGACCCATTGGAAACAAAGTTTGTCGCAGTTTATTTTTTTAATATGTTTTACCAATCTATTGTTTTTCTCAATTTCAGTTTCTATCTTATTAATTTTACATTGGCTGTTCTACTCCTAATTTCACTGACTGAACAAATCAAAGTTGTGTTATGTTTATATATTTGACCATGCTTGTGAAGCTACTGTTGTATTCAGTACATTTATGTTTGCGTTTAAAAAAACAGAAACATTTTAAGTCAACACGGCATTGTTTTCCTGTATCGGATCGGAATCGGCCAATATCAAACCTCAGATATCGGTATCGGAAGTGAAAAAAGTGGATTGGTGTGTCCCTAGTTTGGTCGTCGCCAACCGATTTCTCAGCGCATCTCGGATTGTTGCTGCGCTCTTCGACTCTTCGCCGTGTCGTTGCAGGTGAAGATGCTGAAGACGGAGCTGGGCGTGGTGCGCAGCAACCTGTCCACCATGTCGGAGATGATGAGCCAGCTGGATCCGGTCACGGCGAAGCAGGCGGACATGGAGCTGCTGGAGGTAAAAATGGATCCGTCTCGGAGCTGAATGCGCTCCTCGTCGCGTCACTGTGGATTTCCTTCCTCTCCTGTCGCTTGTCGCTGCTGTACCCTTAACTGATCTAGTGCTTCATGCGCTTCGTGCTACATCTGGCCCTTCAATCCCCCCCCCCACCCACACATGCTTTGTCTGGTTGTGTCATTAGCAGTTGTACACTGTATGTAAGGAAATGCAAGACAGGATCGTGAAGATCATCCCCAGACTCAGCGAGGAGAAGCTGATCGAGGAATTACTGGCCACCAACGATGAAATGAACACTGCCTTCACTCGCTACCACAGGTGACTACATTATTATTATTAAACTCTTCAATAAGGCTTTTTAATCCCCATTGGTTGTTTTGCTATTTACAGGTTTGAAAGAAGATTAACGAATGGTCAAAGCACAGAGCAGAAGGTAAAGAGCAGCAATACCCTCATATTAGTGTCGCGTATCAGTTGGATTTTACACTTTTCTTTCGATTTCTTGCAGAGCGACAATTATATGAACCTGTCGGACCTTTATTCACCCGTCAGCCAGTCAGGGATCGCCTCAGTTAAAAGCGACAGCTCCCTCAGTCTGTCCAAGCCAGACAGTTTGTACAGTCTGATGGCCAAGCTGAGTAAGTGCCGCATTTCTCACTGTGTCTGAAACGCAGCTCGCTTTCTGTAACTCGTTCATAGCTATAAACGGTACCAAGATGAGTCATAAAGTGATGAAACTTTATGACTATTGTGAAATATTGTGGGTTTTTTTTTTTATACATATATTATGGAATGACATTTATATTTTGCCTGTAGCACCTGCTAAAAATGTTGCCTGGTGTTTGATGTAGAGAATCATCTGGTTGTTTAAGTTTGTGTTAGGTTTTTTTTTATTACACAAATCAATTAAGTCAAGTCAGTACAATTATTTCTTCATTTGTAAATATTGTTTCTCGTTGAATTCATGTACCTGTTTAAGTGTAATATGTGGCTTTAATAAAAACATAAATTTATTTGTTTTTCTTTTTACATGGATAATAAATGTGCCGTTTTTCTGTATAAATATGAAGCATGTTGTTTTTGTACCATTTTTAATTGAATATTTTATTTAAAGATTTTACCATTAATTCTTTTTACATTGTTCTATCCTTTTTACAACGCTTCCTGTTCTTTTTTCATATTCAGGTACAAGCGAATCAGACGACATGTTATCGCAGAAAATAAACATCTCAAGTCAGCAACTAACAAGGTAAACAAGAAAAATTATAAATCAATTCTAGAAGGCTAAAACCAGCAACACACTGAACAGTATTTTGTTTCCAATTTCTCGTCATTTTTTATCTGCTTATTACTGATTTTAGCTGATTTGAATTTCTCTTATTTATATTTTATAAGAAGTGACGTTGTTTTAAAACGAAGGCAAAATGACCTTAGAATTAACAGTTTTTATTGTGTTTACCATTTTATTTTAGCAAAATGGGTAATGTTAGCACAGCTAGCAGCACCAAAGCAGCAGTGTTTGTAAGCATAAAGCAGTCGTTCATCTTCACTCTAGGATTTTCAGGACATTCCCAAATCCAGCAGTGAAAATGCCAATTGCTTTGCTGCTCATCTTAACAAGATTGAAGATACAGTTGACAAGTTGCAATGCCAAGCAACAGCGGTGGGCTAATGGTGTGGGAAAAAAAATTCCTTAACGCTTTAGCACTTTTGCTATCTTTGAAAACGGCTAACCCAATTATCTTGCACTAAATTATTTTTTCCAGACCATGTTAGTTGTAGTGCTTTTGTGTTAGCAGAAGCAGAACTAATTTATTATTAGTGTTATAAGATTAGCACAAGTAACTAACGGTGGTGGGCACATGTGCGTTTATCCACTTTTGTGCTTTCATATTTTTGCTAACTTTGAAAATGTTTAATTAGCCCACTGCTTTAGGGTTTAGTTATCAGCACTGCATAGAAATAAATCCAAATGTTAAAACTAGGGACACATGACATATCTGCATCAAACATCTGTATTTGCCAATGGTGTTCATTTTTTAGCATATCAGATAAATAAAACTGGGTCCATATTCATAAACAATATTGATTTCCATCTTCTTGACGCTTTTGTATGTGTTTCTGGAGGGTTGGGGTTAGCTGAAGCAGAGAGGCTTCTGTTAAACACTGGAAGTGTAGGGAAATGTATATAACACATGTAGATATCAGTTAGAGGAGCAATATTAATATCAAATATCAGATATCGATCATGTAAGTCATCTTGTCATCCTGCGGCAGCTTAGAGACGGAAAGTTTCTCAATTTGTTGGGCCAGAAGAATTCAAAGAATCCAAACTTGTCTTAATGCACATCCGACATAACCATATCACTCCAACCATGTGAGAAAAATTTTGTAAGCACACGATGCAAGACCCTTTTAGTTGCAGATAAAAGTGAAGCAAATTCCGAAATTCTCAGTTTGTGGCAAGTTGCATTTTCTGCTGAAAATGTTTCATCCAGTTTTGCCTTGTTCTTAAGTAAATGGCTCTTATTAATGTACAAAACTTTTGTTTTCAGTGATACGAATGAAGTGACAGTGGACGATCTGGCTCGAGCTCAGGGCAGCAGTTTACAAAACTCCGGATTGGTAAGAAGAAAAAAACAAAAAAACACAGTGGCATTTGGGATTCCTACAGATTTCAGAGTCACAAGACTGAACTTGTTGTCTGTCATGGGACATTTGAGCACACATGAACATTAAGGTGAAAGCAGCTTAAAATGGTTTAAAAAAAAAAAGTCAAGTTAGGTTTTAAACAGGGTGTTTATAGAGTCTGTGCTATGAACAGTGGTGAGTTTTGGGGGAATAGTTATGTCTCTCTAAGTGTTTCCTTTTCAATGAACTGTGTGTGTGTGCGTGTGTGTGTATGTGCACGAAGGATGAGAGTCCAGCCTCGACCCGCAGCTCTTCACCAAAGTTAGATTGGATGATTAAAAGGGGAATGGTGGGTCACAGCTTGTGTGCAAACGCTTGCTTTTTGTCCCTGTATTGCCATTCGCACGTGTTGTGGGTGACTTTTGTTTTTGTTTATTTTTTCATTTATTTTATTTTATTTTTTTTGAGGTCAGTTCCAACAGTCTGCATGTTGGTGTTTGATTCCGACAGCGCGACCTCATTGTTTGGGTTGTGTCGACATTTTTCCTCACTTCTTGAGTTTTCTCCGTTCCTCGCTTTGGTTGGCGATGCAGTTTGAGTCTTCTGTCCTTTTCGCTTTCGATTTGTGTTCGGTGGTTTTGGTGGCATGATGATTCCGCTGTTTCACTTCCGCCTCCGCTGACCCTTTGCTCTACTTTCCCTCCTCAGATTCCCATCAACCAGTCCAATGTCATGGACGATGTCGAGAAGTGGCTAGAGCTGGAAGACGAGGTCAGCGACCAGATCTTATGAAGCCAATTTGTTTATGTTCCAACTGACGTGTTGCACCTATTTTACTGTAGTTAAAATATTAAAGACACACAGTCTTCTCTAAAGATTCTACATTTATAAAACTGCAGACACTGTTGAAACAAGCCGACTTTTGGAGAAACTTTTATTTGGTTTTTCTGAGAAAGATTTTTCGGTTATGTTGAAAATCTATTTCGTTTCGCTCAGTTCTGTACAATAACATCTTCAATTAGATATTGTGTTTGCTGGTCTTTATTGGGTTTAGTTTGAGCACATTTCTTCAGGGTGTAGAAAAAACAAACCCGTGTTTGGAAATAATTTCTTTTCAACAAAATCACCAATTACTCATTACAATCCCTCTGGAATAAATACAATTGGAGCACTTTAATTAAATTTCCTGGAAATGAAATTGTCTAGGAACTTTAATTTGATAACCCATTACTTCTGTTTTTCTGCTGTGCCACTACACCCAGATGAAGATGATCTGGGTCATCATCATTTGGATGATGTCCCAGATTTTATTTTATTTTTTCACCAATCTAACTCTCCAACTTGGTTTGATATGAAGCAAAGGATGAATATGCTCCTCCAAAGCCTCTGGCAACTAAAACCTATGGGCAAACCAATTATATTTTAATGAGAGATCATTTTCGTCCCCCAACTAAATAAATATATTCAAATTAAAGGAGCAGTATTATGTATTTTCCAGGCACATAATGGTATTTTATAGCACAATCAAGTAACTATGTTACCTTCAGCCGTTATAAAAGTGCTGCATAAATATCAAACAAGACTCAGAAAAAATTTGACTTCACAATCTGACCATTTGAAATTGGGCCTCTGTCTCTTTAAGAAGCTTCTGCTCTTTCTGACACTCCAGGAATAACAGTATAATGTGAAGGTTGGAATTTTCTTTCACTTTCACTGCACAGTAATGATGGTGCAATTAACAAAAAAAAAAAAAGGATTTATTTGAAATTATTTTGCCAGCACTTTGACAAAAACACTACAGCAATGTAGGTGAATGAAAATGTTTACTTTGTGTGTGTGTGTGTGTTTTCTCTGCAATGCAGTACGACGACTATGAAGACTCAGAGGGTGTGACCAGTGAAGGTGAGGATTAAAACATTAAGTCCTGCTGGATGACTCACTGGTTCTAGCTGGGATTTTATTCGGCTGCCATGGTTACCAGTGGAACCAGTAGATAGAAAACATTCTCTGATACTAATGTATGAAACTGTTACTTTTTAAAGCAGTGGGCGCAGTCTGGTTTGTTTTCTGTTTTATAGAAATATTGAATGTGCCGATAACAAACGCAGCTGGACAATAAACTCTCCCAGAAGTTATCGCGATAAATGATAATATTGTTGTTTTGGACCATTTTCCAGTGATGTAATGGTAATGGCTTAACACATTCTCAAAGATATTCTCAAAAATCGATAAATTTTAAATTCTACTGAACATTTAACACAGGAACGGGAAAATAAATAAACAAAACAACAGAAACAACTAATAAAATAAGTTGTAAACAAAATTGTCTTTCAGCAAAAGGTCTAGTTGAGACCAAAGCACCAGACTGAAGACTTTTGTCATCCAGGTTTTGGTAGAAAGAGAGAGAAAAAAGAAAATCGATAAATCATGCAAGTGGAAATTATTTATATTGTTTTAATTCATCATATGATTAATGTATTTCGACAAGCCTGGTGACAGTTCATTCCTTCTCCCTGTCACCAGTAGATGGCGCTTTCCAGCAGGATTTAGAATGAACTAATCAGGACGTTTCTTCTCTATATTCTATGTGTTCTGTTTTTTATGTTCCTCTCCAGTTAACCTGGTTCTGTCAGCCATGACTCAAACTCTGAATCATGTTTTTTTGGCTCTCGGCAGAGTTCGACAGGTTTCTGGCAGAAAGAGCAAAAGCGGCGGAGCGCCTGCCGTCCCTGCGAGGCTCCTCACAGGACGCCAGCTACTCCGAGTCCTAAGCCATTCGAGGTTACAGGTGCACCCACAACCGAACCCGGCCGGAACGTCCCAACTTATGATTGAGTGGAAGGTTGTTACGTGGAAGTGACACTCAAGGAACAACGCTGGATGAGAAAACGAGCTGGGAACTGGATGAAAACCATCCTGGTGAAGGAATGTTTTTACTTGAGGGTTTGTATGCGAGCAAACTTTTGCACATTTTCTATATGGTTACATTCCTGGCATTCAGAGGGGGAAAAAAAGATAATGTTACAAAGAAACACTTTGCAGGATATGTTATGTATTATACTGCTGTGAAATGTATATATAAATATATATATAAATATATATATATATATTGGTAACATGAAAGGTAAAAATACACTTTAAAAAATAATTAAAATAAAAACACTGTAAACTTGTAAGTGAAGCTCTGATGTAACATACTGTTATTGTTTAATGCTTCACTTTTTTTCTTGTTGGATGTGGAAAAATTCCAGATTTTGTACTTCCAGCTTTTCCGCATAATGACAGAAATTCATGATTCAGATTGCTGCCGGATATTAAACTAAAGCTATTAACTGGACGTCAGAACTGTCTTGTCTTCCTTTTTTTCCCTCCAAATCCAAACTGTCACTGTTATTTTCGTCTTACGATTTATTATTCTGTGGTTCACGTTGTTTGCTATAAAACAGTGGTTGTGAAATCTTGCGCTCTGAGCACGCTTCAAAAAGGTAGAAGTTGGGTCAAGAGAAAAAGAAGAAAAGAAATTCAGTCCAATTCAGTTTTCCCAAAGAAAAAATTAATGGTTACACATCATAGCAACTGTCCAAAAACAAAAATGTTGGATTAAAGATTCTTCCATCTGCCCAGCATTCAAAACCAGAGGGAATAATAAAAAAAACATACATAAATATTTTGTGTTATTTTGCCACTGGATAGCATTTTTTTCCCAAAAAATGAACACATAATTAGAAACTGCCATTTTCCGATACAATAAAAACAAATTTCACCGTTCCATCGGCCTTTTAAAAATAAAAGTATTACACAATGTGTTATATTTTAGGAACCATAAATGTGATGTGGGAAAGCAAATGCTTTAAGCCTAATATCTTTACTCTTAAGCAGTGGTCCCCAATCCCCGGGCCACGGACCGGTACTGGTCCGTGGACCAATTGGTACCGGGCCGCGCAAGAAATAATTAAATATTTCCGTTTTATGTATTATTTGATTCTGGAGGATCTTTTATTTTGAAAATCCTTTAACCGGATTCTCTCGGTTACGTGCGCGCCAACATTGAGCCACAAGCAGCAAAATGAGCCCTGTAGGTGATTCCCACATTCCAAGCTGCTCTGCATGATATGGTGAACGGATGTTAATGAGGCAATGAAGCTTCAAACAGCTTCACCACGTAGAGACCAAGTAGCATCCTGTGTATAAGCAACACTTCTGGTGTCATTGTCCAACACATTCTCACTCCCTACTGACCATGCGTCACATCTCAACGCCTCAGATACCCCTTTCGCGTCAATACTTGACGATTTGGGATGGCTCCCTCAGCGTCACATTTTGACGACTTCGGAAAATCACATGATTTACGTGGATTATTTACGCGAACAGCTCTCGCAAACGCTACCGAACCTTCAAAACCCGATGATTTGGTTAGGTTTAGGGCAAAAATTAGGGTCAGGCATAGGGTAAAACACCTCGCGTCAATTTCGGACGCGAAGGGGGTACCCCACGCGTCAACACGTGACGACGCGTCAATATATGACGAGTAGGGAGTGAGAATGGGTTGCATTGTCTCTCATCACTCCCAGATGGGACCGTCTCGTTGCAGAGAATCAAGTTCAGGGCTCCCATTAGTTGTTATCGTGAGTTAAATTTTTCCCGAAAGTAAAATGCTCCTTTTTGTGGCGCATCTGTATCTTATTTTGAAGGAATGTGTAAACGTTACCATAGCGACCAGAGTCAGAGAGAGTTACGGCAGTGGTTGTTTGTTATTGCGCAATAGCCAGCCCCGCCCTAACCTTCACAACTCCTCAGGGCTGACTACTGACCGGTTCTCCTTCTAACGGGTCAGGAAGATCTCTAAGACCTCGAGTATTACTCCACAGCAGATCTTAGCCAGATAATCTGTTTAAACCGGTGTCGAAGGGATTTTAGTCTAGCTCTACCTACCTTCAATCCCTGAGTTATGACCCTCTTCAGTTACAGAACAATCAAC
>CAEFZY010056067.1:0-24091 GCA_903066815.1 Brachyrhaphis roseni
GTTTAAGAATACTTATTAAGGCACTCTCTGGTGGCCCTTGAGTCGTGTCACGGCTAGGTCAACAAGTGTTCTGTTTGATTCTTCCTGGCATCTCAGAATCGGAGGGCAGGAAAAATCCGGGTGCAATACTACTTTGAATTCTGCTGCTTTAGAGGGAGGCTCATCTTCAAAGAGAATTTACCATCTATGTAGTCTCATAATCTGGGGTTGCAAAATCTGGAGATTGGACCAGACTATTGAGGCGTAAAATGTTTTACACCCTAAGACTACAACCAACTGACTGACTAGATGAACAGTTCATGCCTGTGCAAAAGGATGTGACTTATTTGGTGCGTCACATTTGTTCTTGTTTGTTTCTATGAACTGAGCGTCAAAAATGAGAAGCTGGTATAGCTTCCGTCTATAGTCATTAGACAGTGTTCAGAGTCTTCAGTGGAGTATTTGAGCGCTCCTTTAGAGACGGGGTGAAGAGTTGTTGCTCTGAAAAGGAGTCAGTTTGGTTGGTTTGGGTGTTTGAGTAGGATACCTTGCCCTGAAGGTTTTTCTACCAGGAGGAGACTCGAGAAAAGTGTATTTTTTCTGTTTTGGGACATCTTGGGATGAATCAGAGTAACTGGGTAGAGGGATGTCTTAGTTTCCCTCCTAAATCTCAACCCCAACACCCAATCTCTGTTCAAAACATGGGTGTTAATGTCATAAAATCTTTGAGAGGTAAAGCTAAGTATGTAACTTTTATAAAAAATAGTTTTTTCCATATTTGTTCAAACTGTCACCATGTTGTGTCAGTATGTTTTGAAGATATGTTATCTTCTCCATCTCCTCCCTGAGCTACTGTTGCCATCTGAAGCAATGCACTGCTCCTGACCAAAACCAACCAATCAGAGTCAGGAGGTGGGTCTTAGGGCTGTCAGTCGCCCTCATGTACTCGCTGCTAAATGTGCTAATGGTGGAGAAACAACTCTGCCAGCTGCAGAGAGCGGGGGAGGAGGGGTGGATGAACAGCAACACACTGAAAGTGATTGAAGCATAAAGACAAACAACCAATCTGACTCTGATTGGTTGTTTCTAGTTAGCACTGGGCAAAGGCAGAAAAGCTGTTTTTTCACAGATTATCTGTCTCATACCATACTGTCACAACATAGTGACAGTTTCAACAAATATGTAAAAAAAAAAAAAGATTTGTAATGTGTAGTGTCACTACACACTACGGCTTTAAGAGCTTGAACTTGAAGAAAACCTGCATTTAAAATTCTGCGAAAACCTGAAAAACTGCTGAACAAAGTAACTTAATTCTATCAGTTTCACTTAACTGGATCAGTTCTTCTAGCAAACTTGAAATTGTACTAACATGCCTTTTTTTTTTTTTTTTAAATGTGATTACTGTTAAAACAGTAATCACATTTTCATACCATACCATAAAAAAGAGGTTAGAGGAGGGAGTGGATTCTCCTAACAAAATTACAGTCTTGATGTTGTGACAGAAACAATTTATGGTGTCTTTGTTTTGGGGGGGAAAAAACGGTGCCACGCAGTGGAGAATTAGCACAATTAGAGACCGCACTTACTGCGGTTTTCGTCACTTCATAAAATCTGAAGCAAGTTCACAATGTGCTTATCTTCAGACTGTGGAGAGTCAGAGCTTAATTTGTGTCTCATAAGGAGGTTTAATGATGAAAAAGAAAAATAAGATCAAATTCTGATATGAGGCTTCTTTAATGCTTCTTAAATGGATCAGTAGCTTTATATTTACTGACCTGGATTTCAATACGAGAACCATCCTAATTCCGAAAATCTGTAGAAACCAGCTGATGCTTGTAAAATCAAAGCCCTTCTTTAACTAACTGAACTAATGGCACATGTGTGAGGAGTTAAAAACATAAACAGATAGCTAGCGGTTGTTGAGATAGCTTGAAAGCTAATTAGTTAATAAGCTAATGAACTCACTGAGGTTGCCTGTTTGGCTTCCCCAAAACAATTTCCTTGTTTTTGTTTTTTTTTTCTTTCTTTCTGTTTCATCTTTGTATGTGAACTTCACTTTGCTCCAATTAATAATGTAACACAATTTTGTGTTGTTTCTCTGCAGTTAGCTGTGTGTTTCCTGTCATTTTCAGGCCAGCTAGGTTTTACATGGCCAATCAGTTTACATATAGTCATTATGAATGATGAATGCTATCAGTTTAGTAATTTTGTTTAACCATCTTCCAGTTTATAATAATTCAATTAAAAAATACTTTGTTAATCCCAGAAAAAAATGTAATGTTGTAACTCATATTACATAATTTTCTTCAAAGGAGTTATTGGTGATTCTAATGGCTGTGGACAGAAACGTTCTCCTGTAGCAGTCTGTATTACAGGTGTTTTGATGAAGCCTCTGACTGAGGACACTATTGTTGTATGACAGTCTCATGAAGAGGATGTTAGCAGTTATCCGTAATGTTCTTCATTTTTACATAAAATCCTTTTCTTTATAATCTCTAGAGGTTCCACAATCGTCCCTGGAACAAAACCAAAACAGAACCAGCCTTCTTTATCAGGTTGTTGAGTTAAGTCTCAGGCTGTGATGCTGCTGCCCAAACAGATGACGGCAAAAGCGATGACACTCAACAACAAACTTTTAGGAGATATGCCGCATCTTGCTGCAAACACTGAAGGACCTAAGCTTCCTTAAGAAGTACAGCCTGTTCTGTTGCTTCTTTTAGATGACGTCACTGTTGAGTCTCCAGTCCAGTCTGTTGTCCTTATGAACACCAAGGTATTTATAATATTCATCCACCTCCTCTTCTTCTCCAGTGATGGAAATGGTGTTTGATTTAACCCTGTTTCTCCTGAAATCTGCAATCTTTGTTTACATTCAAGATGAGGTGATTGTTCCCACACAATGACACAAAGCGGTCCACCAGCTTTCTGTACTCAGCCTCTTGTGCATCTCTGATACAACCAACAACTGCAGAGTCATCTGAGTATTTCTGTAGATGACAGAAGTCAGACTTGTGCTGGAAGTCTGAAGTGTAGAGAGTGAAAAGGAATGGTGAGAGTGCAGTGCCCTGTGGTGCTCCTGTGTTCCTGACCACCTGGTTAGACACACAGTCCTTCAAGCTCACAAACTGTGGTCTGTTTGTGAGGTAGTCATAGATCCAGGTGATTGGTGAAGACTCCACCTGTGTCTTCTGGAGTTTCTCACAAAGCAGATCAGGCTGAATTGTGTTAAATGCACTGGAGAAATCAAAGAACATGATCCTCGAGGTGCTGCCTGCTTTGTCCAGATGACAGTGGGTTTGTTGAAGCAGGTGTATAATGGCATCTTCAACTCTAACTTCAGGACCTTCATAACGTGGGATGTCAGGGCAGCAGGTCTGTAGTTATTAATCAGTGATGGGTGAATTTCCTTTCGTAATGAAACCAGGCAGGAAGTCTTCCATAATAACCAAACCTTCTCTTGGGTCAAACTAAGGTTGAAGAGGTGTTGCATAGGACTTTGGCGCCGACATGCAGCCTTGTTTCGGTTCAGTCTCTCCAATGGCCTCTTCATCGGACTTCTAGATACAGAAAGATGTCGGGTGGAGGCAAAGGAAGCAGTAGGATCTCCTAATTTGGTTGAAGACAAATCTGTGGAACCAGAAGAGTCCATGACTGAGGTGGCAAATAAAACATCTGAGGTTTGACAGAAAAGCTGTGAGTGAGAGGAGGGTGGGATGTCTGTTTGGTTGGGGACAGGAGAGTAGGATGTTGAGCTTGTTCCTGAACTAAATCTGTTGAAGAATGAGTTTAGTACATTTGCTCTATCCAGAGTTTCATCTGTCCAAATGTTCTTGTGCTTGAAACTTGTGATCTTCTTTATCCCTTGTATAATTCCGCTGTAGTTTGCTCTTTCTGTACGCCTCCTTGGTGTCTCAAATTTTGACTTTGAACTTCTTCTTAAAATTCCCTGACTTTAGTCATCATGGTTCCTGGGTAAATTATGAACATCCTAATCAATTTCTTTTTGTCATAAGTGATAGGGTGGGTCAGATGAGTAAAGTTTTTATAGAAATGGGTGAACTAAACAGAGCATCTGGGGATGCAGAACCAGAACCAGCAGCATTTTGGATCATCTTCAGATTTTTTTTGTTTTTTTGGCAGATCTGTGAGGACACTGTTGAAGTTATCAGTGTGACTAATGATAAACACATGGATGCTTTTGTCTAGGTCTTGCTGGGACATTAGTCCTTTAATCCTGAAAAAGGTTTTCCTGTGATAGAAGGCTGATTTTGTAACCGTCTTTATGTGTCTTTGAAGGTTCAGGCCTGAGTCTGTCACTACACCCAGATTCAAGTTTGATAAGCAGTAGTAGCTGTAATAAAGATAACTTCAGTGTGTAGTTTCTTTGCAACTTGCTGAGGAACATTTGTCCAAACCTTCTTTAGGTTTGGATTTATACGTTTGAGCTGCAAAGTGTGTGGATTATACAATTAACTCAAATTTGTGCATCCAACTCTGGCTTTTAAAAGCCATTAAAGTTGTAAGTTGTGTAATTGTTCCACCCTAAAAAAGTTGAAGAGTTAAAATTATTTAAAGCCCCGAACCCATGCAGATATTGAGTGTATATAAACGGTACAAATGGAAAATAAAGTAAACCACGTTTGTGAGTTATATACTATTTAGGTCTACAGCAGATACCATTAAGTTTTCTTTTTCTTATTTTGATATTTAGTAAGTTTGTGGATGCAGAGGGGGTAGTTCTGAAGTTCGGTGATGTGCTGTGGCGAAGCAGCAGATTATATGTTTTGTGTTATGGATTTGGTGGTTTGTCAGGCTGTGTCGGTACCAGCTTATTTGTGTGTTTCCTTACATGCATGCTGGTGTTTTGCTCACTCATGCCACATCAGTATCTCATCTGAGGCCCATCTGGTTCACTTAAGAGGCCAGCGGAGCTGCAGCGGCGGGGGAGGCCGGGTCCGATCAGGGCTGGGCCGGGCCTGGCGGCAGTTCCTCTTCGCTCACACAGGAGCCCGTGGTGCGAGGCCCTCTGCCAGTAATAGTATAGATCAACCCTCGCGGCTTCCAAACCACCCAAGCTCATACCCACTTTCTCTCTTCTATTGCCCTTGAAATGAGGTCTGCTCTAAATATTATCTCCCCCTGCGCTCTCTTACCTCCATTTATCCCGGAGTCGGCAGAGACGAGAAGAGAAGCCGTGGGGTTGAGTCACTTTTTCCTCCCTTCTTCGCTTCTCTCCCTCCGCTCTCCTCGCCAAAACCGCAGGCAGCGGCAACGGCTTCCTGGAGATGAGCGCCCTTTGTCTGTTCTGAGACTACTGCGACTTTAGGCAGATCCTCCTCTGGTGAGGTAATGCGAGGTTCGGATGAGCGGGACAAGTCGGAAAATAAAAGGTGCTAGGCGAGCGGAGCTTCGGAACAGATCGATATTTTAACCTTTTTGAGCGTTTTCTCTCAAAAGAATACGTGCTTTACATCTTTCCTTCTAACGTTTGCGCAAATTCAGAGCTCTTTCTAGGTGGTTCGATCTGCTGTGTAGCTCCACTGCAGGGCTAATGTTAGTCAGGTTCTTTCACACAGCAGAATCTAGTTTGTGGTCCAATTTTCCATTATCAAGAGGTAATTGGAAGCATTTCTACAAATTGAGGCTAGGAATAAAACAAAGAAGTCACTTTTTCTATGATACCTGCTTCAATTGCAATTAAATCTCAAAGTGAGGATCCTGTTTTGGTAATTAACCAGTCAATCCTGGATGTTGCGTTGCTTCATTGTGATTGTTGTGGCCTGAGATTACTGGGGTTTTTGGCAACTTTTTCAAAAAGTTGCAGTCAAAGTTGCAATTTCTTTAAGCTTTATTCTTTTTTGATAAAAAAGATTTAAATTGCTGCACATACTAAAGATTTCTTTTAAATATGTGGAAAGTAACACTAGTAGCACATTTGTTTCCATTACAAATGTGCGTAAAACGTTGTCAATATTCCGCTAACATCAAAACCCCCCACACACACAATTTTGCAATTTCTTTGTTTCCATTGAATAAGAAATCCAATTAAAACCATGCGTGCGTAATTTTGTTCATGCAATAAGTCATTAAAAAACATGCCACGGAATCATCCTCCAATTACTTCCTGTTGTCTTCTTTGTGGTTTTTGCCAGAAGCAACATCCAGGTGTTGATCATGTGACTTGTGTGATTCGGAAAAATGTTTCTGTTGCAGTTTTACGAAATAAACCGATTTCGAAGCAGCCATAAAAGAACTTTTTTTTTTTTTAATCAAAAAACAAGAGTTTTTTCAAAAAATTTCAGTGTTTTCTTTGAGCAAATTTATTTATGAAATGTCAAATTGCGTAATTATATTGTCAATTTATTTATTTATTTATTTAGGTTTAAGAATACTTATTAAGGCACTCTCTGGTGGCCCTTGAGTCGTGTCACGGCTAGGTCAACAAGTGTTCTGTTTGATTCTTCCTGGCATCTCAGAATCGGAGGGCAGGAAAAATCCGGGTGCAATACTACTTTGAATTCTGCTGCTTTAGAGGGAGGCTCATCTTCAAAGAGAATTTACCATCTATGTAGTCTCGTAATCTGGGTTGCAAAATCTCCAGATTTTGCAACCTCCCGTGGAGGAATGCCACCGCACTCGCTGACATTCCAGATAATTGCTTCCTGTCATGGTTCAAGGAGGTCAGAGGGCAGGGTCAGTCTCAGCTGTTCCACCCGGGGCTTCAGAGAATGCCACCTGGCCCTTGGACTGCAGTGATCCAGCATATAATGGAGAGCAAACAATATGCCTCTTCACCTTTTCTACATTCTTCAACATGCTGTAGCTGGAAGAGGCGTCCTCACCAGCTGTTAGGCTCATCTTAACGCTTCGTTTAAGCCTCTTTGCCCCCCCTCTCTAATTTGTTCATTTGTCAGAATTTAACATGTCCATATAAGATGTATCAAGCTGAAACACGATCACCAGCATCGTATTAATGCGAAGCTCGACCCTGAGAAAAACTGGAGCGTTCTACACGTTGGTTCTGGTGGATTGCAGTCCGTTGTTGACAGCTGAAATGTTTGCTCAAGATGATTTAGTAGATCAAAGAGCCACTGAATAGACACATTTTTAGTTTTTTTTTCTCCCAATAAAAAAAAGCTACTTATTAAAATACTTTTAATGAATACAATTTTGAACACCTCATATAGGTCCAAATGACGGGATGTTTGACTTGGAAAGATTTAGATTTATTGATAAGAATCTGTGGATTTTAAGATCTGATTTTTAAAGTACATACAATTGTTGTCTTTCTTAGTCTTTAACCACAGCAGTGAGATGTTTTTCTGCCTTGTGTTGGACTTCGTTGTATCATTTTGATGTCATTAGACGAAGCATCCAGACACTTCTATGTTGTTCTTGTCAGACCAGTCATGTCCAGTTACCAGCCACTCACTTCAAATGAAACGCATCCTGCTAATATAAAAAAACACACAATTTTGCCATTACGTTGTTTGGCAAAATTGCCAGAAGCACAATTAAACACGTGACTAAGTATGTTCAAGTCATTCAAAAACATGCTGCACCATCATTCTACAATCTCTTCCTGTCGTCTTCTTGGTGATTTGACCAGTGGCAACATATGTTTGTTGTCTCTTGCGATGCGAAAACGGTGCTTCCATTGCAGTTTTGCAAAATAAATCCATTTCAATACGACCAAAAATAACAAACACCTCATCCCTGCGTAAAAACGTTTTATCAAAAAAAACCCCCAAAACTTATTTTTTTCAAAATTGCAGCGTTTCCTTTAAGGAAATTTATTTTCTAAATGTCAAATTGCACAATTATATGGTCAATGGAAACATAACTAGCGTTTGTAGTACTATAATGTCAACGATGTCGCTGTGGTTTGTGTTAGCAGATGTATCCACCGTTCGTCTCTGAATCACTCAGACAGCATCTGATGTCAGACTGTTAAGGAAGGGTAAAGTACTGATCCAGATCTTTAAAAATCATATGAAACACCCGATTTTGTGAACAATATTTACCTGATCATGCAAGAAAAAGGTACTTGCTACCTCTTCTTTTCTCATAATTACAGCCTCCTCATTACTGTAAAAATCCTGGATCTTGTTTTAAAGCCGCCATCAGCCAGAACGAACTGGCCTTTAACGGCCGCTGATTGCATTCCAACACCACCCAACCCCCTCCTCTGTTTTTAGTGATCTGATCATTTAAGTACATGCTAGCATAATTGAGGTCTCTTCCTTGATTAGATTTGCGCCAGCTTTTAACAAAGCCTGCTCGAACTTAATCCAATGAGGCCCATTGTGGCGATCGCAGAGGGATGACATCGCTCCTGGTTAGCTTCAGAATCAAACCGAGCAATTAGACGTCTCGCCGATAAAGAAGCCCAACGCCTAAAACCAAAAGCACACTGGTTTTCTTTTCTCTGGAGGAAAAAAAATGACCAGCTGAGAGGGGAGTTTTTATATTCTCTTTAAATGTACAAACATCTACAGACACGCTTAGATTGTTCTAGAAAGGTAATCTTGAGTAATGTTTCAGTTGAAACACTCCCTTTCAAAGTTTCATAAATGCACTTTATGTCATCATCAGTTTTATTTATTTACTCACACTGGTCAGACGGTTGCTTACTCTCACCAAAGAACTTTTTTTTTTTTATTATAATTTTTTTTTACATGACCTGTAAATCTCGGCTGCCGATTGAGCTCCGTGGCATGTTGACGTCTTTAAAGTTTTACGTAGAACCACGAACGCAGTGCCGACCTAGAGGGCCTGGAATAGGCTGCTCAGCATGGCGTAGAGGAGTCGGCTCTGGTTGTGTCCTCGGTGACTCCTGCCCGTCCATAATCACAGAGACTAAACCCACTCCTGACCTGTGGCGGTGTGTCACAGGCTCAGTCTCCTAATCTTCTCCTTTTGTTCTCTGTCACCCCCAATTAGTCATTCATCAGGAGCCACAGGAAAGTGGATGTGGGAAAACACGTGTGCGTGAACAATTACCTGTAATTACAGTGTGGGTTTTTGTTGTGTGACAAAGCAAGTTCACAAACTTGATGTGATTTTTTTATTTTTATTTTACGAGTTAGCTCTTTCATTGAAAATAATTTGTGAATCACTTTTGATAATTGTTTATTTTTTTATTTATTTTTTTAGTTTCCTTTACAAACGTGCATGAATCTTTGTCTATATTCTACGAATGTTCTATGCGTTGTGTATGCAGCGTTTTGGGGAAATTGTAGTCTGCCATTTCAAGAGCTATGGATTCAATGACCGACAACTTTTTATGAACTGTGTCATGCTGTGAGTATTCTGGAAGAGACAGCTGGACATTGTCCGAAAAAAACAAAAACAACTACAACTTCCTGTCATCTTCTTTGGCGTTTTTGCCGATAGTAACATCTAGTTGTTGATCAAGTGACTCAAAAAATGCTGGAAAAATGTTTCGATACAGCTGGTAAACTGCCTTATTGTCTTAGCTTCTAATAAGCGAATTCATTTTTGTAATTTCAATTTGCGCAATTTTACGGTTAAAGGGAACCGCAGCTATAGGAAACACGTGTCAACATGCTAAGGCTCACCTGTTCAAAAGTTGACTAATCCTGAATTCCTCCTATAGTTCAGTGATCCGGACCTTAAGGTGCCATGGGATAAGCAGCAGGCTTGCAAGTTTGTCGGGCAGCAAAGGAGAGGAGGAAAAAGACAAACAAGTGATTTTTGGAGCCAGGCCCAGTGGTTGGGGAGGGTTTGGGGGGCAATTTGGAGTTAAAAAGCTGTTAATTGCTGCTTCAGGGCAGGCTGAACAAGAGAGAGAGAGAGAGAAAAAAAAAAGAAAATACGGTGTATGTGTACCACCTTATCTCAGTTGTCTGTTTGCTGGCAGCTTCTGATATGAAGTGCGATAAATAGGCTGTGATTTACGAGGGAAAACCGTGTCATACTCTGCAGACACGGAGGGACTGAAGAAACTCTGATATGAGCGCAGGCCTAATTTATGTGCTTGTGTTGAAGAGGACAAGCACCTCCGGAGTATGTTTACTCAAATCCCTTGGATGGGACTCCAAAATGACTGGCTCCCTTCCAAACGTTGCATCACGTGCTGATAATAGAGACAGATTTAACACGCTGCTGCCAATTTGTCGTTATTAGAAGGTACACATTTAGATACGCGCTCAAAATACACAAAGGGGGAAGATTTATCATCTGGATACAATTACTTTAACCTATGGAGCCTTACTCAATAATTAATATCTATTGGCTTTTGACCTCTTTATGCCATACAGTAAACAACACGCTTCATAACTATGTATGAGCTCTTGTAGTCGGCTAATATATGGCCGAAAGGCCCAGAGATCAGCTCTGAGTCTTTTTTTTTTTTTTTTTTAAACCCCACCAGGGGTCTTTTTGTGGGCTCTAGTGTCCCTTTTTATATAGTAGGCTGACAGGAAGGGGGCAGAGAGAGGGGGGAAGACATGCAGCAAATGCCGCAGGGTCCGGGAGTCGAACCCGCGACGGCCACGTCGAGGACTCAAGGCCTCCAAATGTGGGTTGCGCTATCCCCTACGCCACCACAGCGCGCCGGCTTTGAGTCTTAATAAATCAGCCATAACTAATGAATCCCTCAATTGTGATTTATAGCCGACAAGCCCGGTGTTGAGACGGAGAGAGAAACGGATAAAAGGAGCGGATGAGAGCTCCTTGTATCCCACAAAGAGATACATGGCAGCAGGAGAAATGGATAGAAATAGTTTCTCCACAAAGATTTGTGAAATTTTTGGGTCAGGTATTTGGCTTGTTTTTTCTTTATTCAGTTAAATCGAACTCTCTAATTAATTACTGACTCCACACATTGGATAAACATGGACATATTTTCAAATGGTTATTTCAGGTCGAACACTGTTCTGTTTCAGCACAGAGAAATATGTTGAAACTTTTTTCTTTCACCTCATTAGTACTGTTCAATTTTAATTTAAACAAATATGCTGAATGTTAGACTGGTAATACCCATTTGATCAACTTAACCTCTTGATCAAGTTGTGGTTGGACATTGTGTCTCACTTGATTCTGTGTTTTTTTTTATTTATTAACTGCTCTTGTTGCTACGTGTGTACGATGCATCCAGCTCCTGACGCTGGGTTCACGTGAGATGATGAAGTTTCGGCAGTATTTTTAGAAAACAAGAAATCCTAATTTTTCCATTTCACAAGTTGAGTTAAGTTTTTCTCAAAAGTCACAAAAATAATGTAAAATAATGTGCGTGTTTAGCTGATATTTATATGGGATTATGCCGGTCTCCTGTTTTAAAGAATTGTTGCTCAGCTCATGTTTGTTGTCTTTCAGTATTTTAAATTTGCAACGAGAAAATATCAAATGCAGTCTAGACAAAAAAAGAAAAAAATCCACCTGAACAGTTCTTTAGTTTGGTCTTTTTAGCATTAGCAGCAAATGTCAAAGTATTTTCCACAGTGCTTAGAAGTTAATTGTATGTTGCCTGTCAGCCTGTCATGGATTCTTTTTGCTAAGTGCCTAAAATGTAGCTACAGAATTGATTTCAAGTTTCCTAGGGTTTCTTGAATTCTTTTGTAACTGAGTGCTGTTAGCTAGCCCGAAGGCAGTTTTTATTAGCCAACTCTTATCAACATAGCAGGGCAACCGAAGAACTACATTCTTGTGTGCCTAATAAAGTGTTAAACATAGTTACAGAATGATTATATCAGTAACTTTTATATGTGGGGCACATAACAATATCACTTTGTTTACCAGAAAAACTGTTTCTGTACTAGATGGTACAGAAACATTTAGGAAATAAATTCAGGAGCAGAACCTTGTTACAATGAGAAACTTTCTCATTGTAATGAGATATAAAACTCGTCATAAACATTGCCATTTTAGCCACTCATAAAACTTGTGATGACGAGTTTTATATCTTGCTAAAACCAAAGTCTGTTCACATTTAAACAAGGAATGCCATCACAGTAAAACGCTCATGGGATGTTTGAGTGTCATCTAGTAGAAACAGAGTGAGAATTTTGAGAAGTTGTAACTTGTCAGAAGAACATATTTTTATGTGTCGTTATAACTAGAATCTTTCTTATTAGGTATGAAACTCATCTTATTAAAACCAGAACGTTTCTAAACAAGATCCTGAATTTATTTCCGTGCTCTGGCAGTAAAAGACAAATTTTGATGAAAATGTTGTGGCACAAGGTCTTGTTACACTTCTTCTTTTTTTTTTCTTTTTTTCCTATTTCCCCGAAGTTTACTGAAAACATACACTGAGTCACTTCAAGTTCAGGATATTATATCAACCCGATCAAATCAGCGACCTAATAAAAAAAATAAATTAAGGCTCTATGTTATTAGCACATGCATTCATTCAGTATAGAGACACCCACAAAATTAACACTTGTGGAGCCAGAAGAATTCTTTCCTACATTTTATTAACTGAATGTTTCTTACTTCTCTAAACACTTTTCCAATAAATATTATATTTTTCCTGTGTGCCAAAGTCACTTTATAGGATACCAACCGCCACAGATTAATCTTCTCTAAGCTGACTGTAGTTTGTTGTTCCTGGCTGCAGGGACTTCTGGCCGGTTGGTTGGTTTTTGGGAGGAGAACTTAATTAACATACCTTAGCATGGTCAGAGGAAGAATTTAAGGTCTGCATCTTTAATAAATCAAATGTATGAATCCCAGACTTTCAGGAATGACCAATTTATTTGGGTCCCGGTTAAAATCCAAATGTGGAGAATTCGCTTTGATTTAAGTTTTTACTGTAATACATTTAGCTATTGGCTTTAGCTATTGGCTGGCTTGTGAAAACAGGTTGAAGCTGGAGCTTGTGCGTCATGAACAATACATATCATCCTCAAAAACAATGGATACCCAGTGCTGAGTGGAGAGCCTCAGCACAAGACTGGGAGAGAACACTGAACTGATTTACTTACTTTATTCGTCTGTTATTTTCTCAGCAAGTATGAACTAATAATAAATCTCTTCAGGATTTTACCCTTCTTTTGACTTCATGACTGAACTCACTATAAACTGCTTAGAGATTGTACCAAACACTTTCTAAAGACTCACACAGCCTTTGAGTGTGAGTCTCAATGATATCAGTAAGTCATGTAATATCAATCTGAAAATGAACTGCTAGGAATGCAATAATTATTTACTGTTGTATTCCAAATGTCACACTTTGCATCTCAATAAGATATTCAGCATGTTGGGTGTGTGTTGTTCGGAAAATTGGAAAAGAGGGGAGTGGGAATTGGAATTGACGGTTGCTGATATTGCCAATGTTACAGCAATAATATTGCCAGCACTTTATTTATTTTTTTGTTACTTACATTGAAAGCAGAAATGTATGAAGTTAGTTTTTAGCCATGCAAGTGACGACACTGTTGAACTGAACGGTAGTGTTGTCACTTCTGTTCAGTTGATTGCTTGATTATATGTTGGCTTTAAAAGGAAAAGCAGAAAAGCAATAACCATTCCACCATAATCACTGGACGAATGTTAAACTGTATCAGTCTAAGGTTACATTCACTTTAATGCGGACCAAATAGCAAACGCGGGCACACCTAATAGTCTTGTCTTTGTTTTGGTTGGAGTAAATTCTGGTGCGGTTTGAACCCATATGTGAACACCAAGCGGACCGGAGCCTGCTCCAAATGTACAAAATGGACTATCGTACAGGGCGTCCTGGGTAAATACAACCAAAATAAACATGAGAGTCAAGCGCCACATTTACATTTTGTGAAGAAGCAAGTTGTGCTTATGTCTCCTTTGGAGGTTTTTGTTTCCTGCAGTGGTTCTCCACAGGCAAAGGGGAGAAGAGGTTTTTCAAACTCTTTTATTCATTTTACACAGTGCAGTTTTAAAATGTAAAAATGTAACAAATGTTTGAAGTTTGGTCCCCAATCGAATTGAGTCTACTGGACGATCAGGTGTGTTAGGGTGTTTCCACACAATCAGGTGTGGAAACACCCTAACATTCACCAAACAGGAAGCTGAATAGCTCACCTAAAATCTCTCTTAGGTTTTCTTTAAATGAAGACAATATTTTTAGATGAATCTCAAAAATACTAGACTTGTTCCCTGTTGACGCTTTGCTCAGAAATCTTTTGGGTAAAGGTGTCAGAATGCTGAAGTAATCACATTTTCACCGTCTATTCCTCCTCCTGGCAGTCGGAAACGTCCACCACCAATGAGACATGAACGGAAGTCTCGGCTGGACTTCCGCAGGACGACTCGTTACGACCATCTGTACGCATTCCGCATTCACGAACGTCAATAATTGAACAAAAACCTGTTGTTTCGGTGGCTGGCCCACGAAAGTGCCCGGCCTTTGAATAATGCAGTCACTTCACACTAACAAAGCCGAGGAAATCCTCTTTCTCAGATAGGGGAACAAAGCTCATTGTCAGAGGATAGAGAGGCAACAGGGATTACAACGAGGCCATGCAGCGAAACGCCTTGTCAGTCTTAATCTGGGATTAAGCGGGCATTCACGCCTCCTGGGTGCTCTAAAAGCCACCTGTTTGGACGCCACGGCAGACGATGATACGATCCAGAGCTTCTTGTTTGATTCTCTTTTGTTTGCATTAAACTTTAAAGTGGCTTTCTCCTGCAGTCTGTCGTGGAATTTCCGAAGCCATTTTTAAAAAATTCTGTTAAAAAGAAATGACACTGCAAATGAAAAGTTAATTCTTTTGCTGTTTGAATGTGCGCAGAATTGAACTAATAAATAAAACCGGTAATTTACATGTAGCTTTACTGTCCTCAGGACCGGTCTTAATCAGAGTTTTGGCTCCT
The DNA here is from genome assembly GCA_903066815.1 of Brachyrhaphis roseni. Taxonomy (NCBI): domain Eukaryota; kingdom Metazoa; phylum Chordata; class Actinopteri; order Cyprinodontiformes; family Poeciliidae; genus Brachyrhaphis; species Brachyrhaphis roseni. Next base: position 14,797 of record CAEFZY010056067.1, read on the forward strand.
CCGTGCCAAAACGTCGTCTCGAGTGAGCGTCTAGTACATTATAAATATCGGGGATGGACGAACGCGCGAATTACCTCGGAAGAATGTCAAACGCGGCTGTCTGATGATTGTCCTCGGCTTTCGGGGAGACCCCTGGAGTCCTGTAATGACTTACTAAAGCTCACTTTCCCTCTGCTGCCAGCCTCGGGGCAAATGGGATCAGTCATGTGTGAGCGCAGCTGTCGCAGGGCCGCCAGCTTCTTTTGATAACTTTCTAACACTGAAGTCACCTCAAAATAGACGTCACTGTTGGTTGGAAACCTGAACCCCCTTAAAAATCCACCTCTTGTTTGATTGTTTAATCTTCTAGATTCATTACAAACCGAACGCAGCTGGATACCATTCGGCCTCTTGAAGCTGTTAGTTTTGCCAGGGAGATGTAAGGAAATTCATGCTTAAAAAAATTAGCATCTTCCTGCCTTTAAAAGTAGTTAATACATGAATCCAGTGTTGTCCAAATGTTCTACCTTATGAGCCAAGACTGTCAAGTTGAAACTGACTGAAGGTCACAAATATTTTTTTATTCATTTTTAATTAGAAATTGTAAAAAATAAAAAAGAAGAAAATTTTTTAAAAAGACTGATTTCCATAGAAAATGGAGCTGTAAATCATTGCAAATCTGAAAGATAAAATCTATCAGAAGGACCTTGTTCTAAAAATAATAAGCAAGCAAAAATCTACAAACAATATCCTAAACTTTGTGTTGTACTTTCCATATTTAGAAGACTTTATTTGGATGACAGCAAAAATTAGTTTGTAAGGTATTTTTAACCACATCGACCTCCAACTTTGTGCCATTTTCACATCTCGCCTAACAGGATTTCTACTTGCTTCCAACAAATATAAAAAACCCTCAGCAGATACCGACTCTGTTCATAAAGATGTCAGAAAAAACGGCGAAAAGAAATTGAGCTCTGTTTGTTGTAGATTGTTGCTTTTTCTTATATATATAAAAAAGGTAAGGTATGAAAAAAAGGCAATTTTCTGAAACAACACCACACTCAGGCTTGTAATTAAAATTGTACAAAAATATATACATTTTGCATTTAAGATTTTAAAAAATGCCCTTATCTGTAAATGTGTACTCCCAAAAACTCCTCAGCTGACAGTTTTAGCTTCAGATTTTGTAAAAAAAAAAAAAAAAGAAATGAAAAGAAAAAAAAGTCTCCTAATACACACATTTGCTATTAAATTTTTAATTGTTAAATCAAAAATAATAATCGGATTATTAGCTGTATTTATAAGTCAAGTAGAAAGGGAGGAGCTTTTCACATGTTGATGTTTGAGGTGCTTTTTATCTGCAGATGCTTCGTTTGGTACCAATGAGCAATCGTTCACTAAAGGAATGCCATGTTATTTGATTTTATGCAATAAAATGTGTATTTATTAATTTAAAAATGGAACTGAATTATTTGTTTATGTGCATCTGAGAAGTTCTTTAATCTCCCGTAGCAACAATTCAGCTGCGCAAAATACCTGAGTGAACTTAGCTCCGCCTTCAAGATGCAGCTCCTCCTCTGAGCTGCAGTTTCCAAGCTCCTGGTGCAGAGCACCCCTCTCCTTCAACTCGTCCACTCAGCTCCTTAAGACTAGCCAGCAGCAATTAGCACCTGGTGGAACTGTGCATCCACTTCTTGAAGGTGTTGTTTAGGAAAGAGTTTTGAAAGAGACAGAGGCCCAATTTCAAGGTGTTAGATTATGAAGTCAATAATCTATTCCTTAAAGTCATATTTGATATATGTAAATTTTTTTATAACAACTGAATGTAACATAATTGCTTGATTGCACATAATGCTGCTCCTTTAAAGCCTTTACTCATCTTTCTCCGGAGTACCAATAACTTTGGAAGGAGCCTGGTGTGGTTCTAGCACAACAAGGCTTAAAAGTTGTGTAATGGGCTTACTGGTACTTCACGTCCATCCCTATAGAGGTCAAGAGGTCCTTCAAGTTGGGTGTAAGACTCCATAAGATCCTTATGGTACACACCTCTACAAAGTGTTAAATGTGTCTGAGAGAGGGATGGAGGTAGGAATAAAACAGACTGAAACAAAAAGATCGCAGAGAAGTGAATAGGTTACAGTCTAGTTTTCACTTCTGCTTGTTAAAATGGAGAATGCCTGCTGTATTTGTTATTTTTCAGGTCTATTTCTAACTAATTCGTTCAGATGTTGATGTTCTCTCACAATAAAGATAGCTGTTTCTGGTATACTGAGGCAGCCTATGATTCAGAAACAAAATGTTCATAATTTCTACCTAATGTGAGGTTGGAGGGGAGGGGGAAACAAACGGTCCCTTTCTGAGCCGCTGCGTGTGTTGACTTTGGTCTTCAATGGCTTCTTCAGTGGCTGGGTCTGTATGGTTGCCACGGAGCAGATAAATGTATATGTGTACTGTATTTGTGTAAGCTACGGGTGTGTTCGCGAGCCAGGAAAAATAACAAGCACAAGTGAGGGTGTTGGTCACTACGACCACTTCTGGATTTCTGGGGGTCTGTGGTTTTATTTTATTTTTTTGCTTAGCATCACGGTACGGACCCTGAACACAGAGGCCCAAATGCACAGAAGCTACGGGTCTGTGGCCGCTGTACAAACGACACATTCATCACTTTATGAGGGTCCTATCATTGGCTTGATTGATATTTCCATTAACAAGCCTAATGGAGACGGATTCTGTGTTCGCAGCAGTTGCCCGCCTGAGGAGGGATGATCTGGTTTATTTTGGAACGCTAAAATATTTGGTAAACTTCTTGCGAGAGAAGAAGTGCTCTTGTGAAGATTTAGATTATTAATACATCATAGGAATACAGTGTTTCGACACAAAAATGTGAAATATCTAATAAATTTATTCTTATTATTATTATTATTCTCGACTCAACTCGGTCAATTCAGCCCTTGGACAGTTTATCATATTTTGTATCTATGCTTTCATATTTTGTTCAGCTCACACCTGTAGACAAAAATAAACAAATACTTGCTTATTTTTTACCTTTTACTTTTATTCATTACTGCCTTCCAGTAGTACATTGGTAAAATATAAAACTATGGTACAAAAGTCATACCTGTTTTGAAATATGATATCAACTTATTTCTCTGTAACTTGTTCATTGTTCTGTCAGATTTTGTAAGAGTCAACTGGTCCTAACAGGGAATCACAACCCAAATCAATAAAAATAAAAGGTGCAATATAAAATCTTTAGAAAAAAATGGCAATTAAATAAATTTGGAAAGGAGTTTTGAACATTTTTGTCGTTATTTATCTCTACAGTTTAGGTTATCAAGAGCCATAAACACCATTTTGTACCCAACATACAAAATGGTGAGGGGTTGAATTCAGTGCACATGCATAAAAGAGCTACGTGTGTGATCCAGCCTTGAAATAAATATTTTCACATAAAAATAAATTAACATAAAAATCTAAAGATTGGTGAGTATTGACATTGAAAATGATTGATACAAAATCCTAGTAATTCTAATACTTTTTGCTTTTCTCCTTACAGGACACACAGCTATTTTTTCCATAGGTTATGTTGTAGTGAACCAGGTGAAGCAGACAGCAAAGGGGGGTATTTGAGGGGCACGTACACGAGTGATTGACAATGCTAAGACCCTCCTGGCTCTGACTGGTCGTTTCTGAAAGAGTGGTGTATTTCTGCAGTTGGCACTGGGAGTACTGGGAGGAGGCAGGGCAGCTTCATTTTTTTTTCCACATTATTTGTTTCATACAGTCACGACAATGATAATTTGAACAAATTTGTGAAAACCATTTTGTCACAAAAGTTACATACTGCAGCTTTAAAGAATAGCAAAGGGTTGCCAAGCGTCTTGCTAAAGCCCTACACCACTGATGCTGTTGATTAAAACATAAAATGCAAAACTAGTCAAAGTCTTATCATCATGTCAAATGTTTTAAAATGACAAAGCAAAAGTAACACTGAAATCTTTAAAAATAAACAAATCAGTTGTACTCCGCACCTTGCCTTGACCGTTACCCTTTGGTTGTAAGAAGCTTCTAACAAGGTAAATCCATAAATTATTTCCAGAGTCTCACAGTGACTTGTGTTTACCTGAGAGCAGCGGAAGGATTTGACTCTGACAGCTGATTGATGTAGCTAGTTATGTGAGCCGACAATCGCGCGCAAGCATCCGCCCCTCTGTTTACCTCTCCTCATTGTTTCACCTGAGTCACGGGAAGGTCAAGCGAATACCTGCGGTCGTTGGCGATAAGCGGCACAAGCGGGCTAAGTGCCTCTGATGGCAAAGTCAGAAAACTGCTTTCCTTGCGAAAACGGCAGCGACAAAAATGGTCCGGTTTCGGGGGTGACTGGCCATGCAATTGGGTTTATCTATTTTTAGCAGAAAAGAGTGCGGACAAGGGAATCTCTTGGAGAAAACAGGGCGGCATGTGTGTGCTCACATTCCACTTGTCTGACCTTTGACTGTGGACTGTGTTTGCAGCGCTATGCAACCATCTAATGAGAGTCCAGAAAAAAAAACAAAACGGGGTTTAAAAGCAGTACCAATGGCTCTTTTTCTTTTACCCCATATTTAATTAAACTGCTCAAAACTGTTAGCATCTCATTCACACTTTTCTGATTGCCTACAGTTCCACTGGTGATGACCGAAGAAACTCAGTAGTTTTTCTGTTTCAAAAAAAATTGAAAAGCTGACTTTAAACTCTTAAGAAATGTGCCAATAAATTACTGGAGTATCTCCTAATTAGGTTTTCTGTTTGTTAGCCAATTGTCTTATTTTGTTAGCCAGTTGCTTTTAGTTATAATTTGAATAAAATATTGACAGGGACTTGGTGATCAAATGTTTATAGAGATCTTTGAATCAACTTTCACCAATGTTTGTGCAGGATTTCCCCCTATGTACTATAAGCTTGGCAAGCCATCAGGCTTTACTTGCCCTCCCATCAGTCTGAGTGTTGTTTATTTTATATATGATTTTTTTTATGCACCTGTAACAGTGACAGTAAAGACGAATTAAGTTAAGTCTATAGTTGACGTGTTGAATTTACAGGTTGTGAGATATGCGCACTAATTGCGCCATCCCTACAGCTATCCTTTGGCCTCATAAGTTATTACTACCAAATTATGTCATTTGCACCTCTGAATTTCTGTAACTTTTAAGACAGTGGAGCTGCTGGTTGACGGCCCTCCCGCCTCTACCACTGGGCTTAGTAGGTCTTGGAAATACTTATTGTGAAATTGTACCTTTTCAAATTTTCCTAGAACTTGGGTCTTGCCTGTCCCTTTGTTCTATTCCACTTTTAATTGAAAAGATTTGATCTTACTTGACTTAATTTGTGGCTCTGTCACTTTGGTTTAGATTGCGTTGCCATAGAGTCTATTTGTTTCCAGTGAAACCATCAGAATGCTCTCTTTTCCTTTATTTTCTTGCTTGGACTGTCCAAAAGACAAACAATCTCCCAAGTCCTCTTGTTTTTTTCTGCTGTCCTCTTATTCTCCGTCTCTTTTTCCCACTTCCTCCGTTGTATCCAGCTGGGACGGCCGGAGATTTTACACCCAATTGGTCCCGTTGGAGGCCTTTGTAGGAGCCCTTCTCTCGCTCCACAAGTGGCAGAAGGACCTGGCCTGTGAATGGTGCTTTGTGCGCTGTTTTTCTTAGAGGGGGCCCTCTTTCTCCCACTCTCATCTGTCACAGGTCCCTCTCAGTCCGCACACTCCACAATGCCTGATTGTTCCTGCCCAAGTCGCCAGGTTCCAGGCCAGATCTGAACAAACGCTCTCCTGCCAAATTCCGACCCTGGTTTTCGTTTCTCTTCCACTCAAAGGGATTCTGAGTTACTGCTAGCTGTCCGCTATTGCCACTTTGTTTTGTCAAGTTTTCCTCCAAGCAAAAGGCTGTAAAATCTTCTAAGGCAACCGGCAAAGGGGCAGAAGTTGAATCATCATACTCTAAAACAATTATCGGGAGCAATAGAAGAGTAGTCACATCAGCATCACCAAGAATTAGTTTTTTTTTTTGTGACTAGTTACCCAAAGTCATTCTGCCATTAATGTCTTTGGGAGATTCTTGTTCTTGCTTCTTTAATTGCTTGTTTTTTAAAAACAGCAACAACAACAACAAAAACACACCCTGTCTACAAAGATGACATTGCTCCATTCAACCCCATTGGGGTCAGGAAAGATGTTCAACACTATTTTTTTTGAAACAGAAGGTTTAGCATTAACCTTTAGTTCTTGGTTGATGATAAGGCACAACTTGATGAAGTCATACCACGTCATGTTTGATACTTTTCAATTCAACAGTAGTACATATCACTGCCCTGTGTTCAGTCTCCTATCACTGCACTTACCAGGTGCTTATGAGGTGCTCACAGTGAACCTATAAAGTATCTACAAGATATTTACATGGTACCTACAGTATGTTTGTGCTCTTACAAGGTTACGTACAATATATTTAAGGGGGGATTTATGGGTTACACACAGTTTACTCTTGGGGGAACCTATGATTGTACCTACATGGTACTTGTACATAGCTGAAAAGTTATCTGTAGGGTACCAAAAGTGTGCTTACGCCTATATTTACCCCAGTAAAGTGCTTTTAAAAGCGCACCTTCATATGTTTTTGGTACCTTGTGCTCTATAGGTACCTCTGCAGGTAACCTTATCATAACACTGTAGGTAGAAAGTAGAAATCTACTTCAGAATAGAGCCCATAGTCCATAGGTACCCTGTAAATTCCATGGAGAAAAACTGTTTTGGGTCCAGCTACTTTTTCCTGTTGTTCTTCTCAAACTTGGAATACCAATCCAAGTATATAGGCCTGTCGCCAAAGCACATTTTGCTGGACTATCAATTGTCCCAGAAATTATTGCAATAGACCACAACATTGTTGTTTAGTCACTATTTTCAAGTAATATAATGGTAATGGCATATTAATGCAAGAACACATCCTCAAAGATCAATAAACTTTAATTAATTTAACAGTGGAACTGGAAGACACGTTAAATAACCAGAATAAATAAATGAAGCAACAAATAAAATGAATTATGAAGTCTCTATAAATAAAATTGTCCTTCAAAGAAGGGACTAGTTGAGACCAAAAAAGCCGACTGAAGACTTTTCTCATCCAGCTTTTGGTAGAAAGAAAGAGTGAAATGAGAAAAACAATAATTATCCCTTTAGTTATTAAACATCAAAGCAACACAGACACGCATAGGACAGATGGCCATGCATGCCAGAGGATCCTCATGCCAAAAAATACAAAAATTGTTTCAGATGAAATATTTCTTGAATCTTAAACTGGTTCATAAATAATTGTTTAAGACAAGAACTAGATATAAATAAAAATAGAAACATGCAGTCCAGAGTTCTTAAAAACAATGAGCATTCCAGCTTTGATTTAAAAAAAATAAAGTCATTCTGACAGATTGCTTATTTTGTGCTGCCCCCTGAAATAAGGGCACCCTGGGCAGAGAGCCAATCACACATACAGTATGTAGCGTTTTGTTGCAATCTATGTGAACATTTAATAAGCCAAGTTTAATTGGCTTATTAAATAGCCAACTAAATAGTCCGAAACATCCAGTCCACAAAAAATCCATCACTGGTGATGTTGGGTAAACAAAGAAGTTAACAGGTAATTTACTTGATGGTCAGATTAAGAAGTACAACATCTTCCTGCTCCAGGCAGTCACAACAGGACTTACGCTGTGCTTACCAACAAACTAATGGTCCCTGCATGGTGAAACTCTATCAGTGGCAGTCGGCTGAGAGCCTGGGCATTCCTGGCCATATGAGACTTCGGTTCCAAGAAACCAAAACTGAAGCTCCCTCATAAACACAGCAGCAGCAATATTGTCAGCTAAATATAGGCAGTCTTCTGTCTTCTCCTTCCTCGGCTCCCCAGTGCTCTCTCATCGCTGCAGCACCAAGTCCGTGAGTTGATCAGGGACTAGTGTTAGTTATTGCTGGTTTTCTGACTTAATAGCTCAGGTCATATCGGCATGTGGAGATTAAGATTGCTTATGCCTAAGCTTTCAAATGCCCTCTGTGTGCAAGGAAGATGACACTTGTGGCAAGTCTGAAATAAAACTACTAAAAAAAAACAAGCACAGCACAAGTGAATTAAATTTCAATTTTTGGGGTGCTGTTGTGGCACAGGGGTTAAGCACAACCCACATATGGAGGCCTTAGTCGTTGACGCGGCTGTCTCAGGTTCAATTCCCAGTCTGGCGACCTTTGCTGCATGTCTTCCCCGTCTCTAATTACCCTCTTTCCTGTCAATTAACTATCAAATAAAGGCCAATAAAACCTTTTAAAAAAAATTATTTTTGTTCTTAAACTAGATTTTTTTAAACTGGCTTCAGACTTGATCGTCTGGCCATCAGGACACCGGATTAAAAATGTCTACATTTATTTACATTTTCAGCTGGTACACACTCTAACGGTCTTAGCGCGTTGCTCAGGAGTAGTTTGGCAAATGTCACGAGCAGGGAAGACGGGAATTGTCCCGTCAGACACTCAGTTCCCGAAACCACACACACAAAAAACCTCATAAAAGCGAATGTGGGGTTAATGCACAGAGTAAAAAACTCATGGAGTCTAATGGGACCCACCTCTTAAGACTGCGAGACGGTTAAGCAACCTATTCTCCTCGCCTGTGGTGGCACTGCACTAAGAACCCCTGAAGGAAACGACGCAAAAAACTATGAAGAAGATATAAGTACTACCTCCTTCTTCATGAAATGTAAATAAAATAGTATAGAATTAGATTTTAGTGGTTGGAGGGTTTCTCTTTTGTTTGATGTTGACAACCCGCCTGTGCATTTTGCCGTTTTTAGCAAAATCGGACCTAACCAGACTTCTTTAGTTTGTATTCATGCATTCTCAGTTATCGTTTTGATTATTTAAAACTAGGCCTGCAACTAACGATTATTTTCCTAATCGATAAGTCTATCAATTATTCTGGAAATTAATTGATTAATTGTATTTAAAAAAAAAAACATACACATCCGGCAGCCTTTTCATTGAACGACTTATACGTTTTCTACACAATATTAGAAATACATTAAAAAATGCAATAAAAAATGCAATAAAAAATAATTTTTTAAATTAGAAAAATAAACATTTATTGCCTAAAACGCAATAACACAGCATTCCTTTAGTGAATTTGAATCAGGGGAATATAAAATAGATCCCACTTGAGGAATTTGGGGTAAATATGGAAAGAGAAAGATGTTGTTATGTTAAATTCAAAATGTGTATATATATATATATATATATATA
>CAEFZY010056082.1:0-41294 GCA_903066815.1 Brachyrhaphis roseni
TACACTTTTTGGGGGCATGCATTGTTAATTTTGGGCTGTTTTTGATTTATTATAACTAACCAGCTTTTTTTTTTTTTTTTTATCAGTCCCTGGCTCAGATAAAACATTTAGTTGCACATGTTTGAATTTGTGTTTTTTCAAGTGTAATCAAGCTCAGAAATTCACCCTAATCTTTTAGCAAAGCCAACATTCAAAAACACAAAATATCACCAAATATATTTGTCTGGTTTTTAGAGCAAATATCTAAATGCACTTGAAGTAAGAAAACAACACAATAAATTCTGCAGAGTCAAATCAACACTATGCCGAGTCTATTTGGTCTTTATCAGAATGGATGTTAATTTAACTCTTTTCAGAGTTATTTCAATAAAAAACTGAGTAGTTTTAACACTTGAAAAAGTTATAACTACTCAAACTATTGTTGAAATAACTCTGAAAAGAGTTAAATTAACACCAATTCTGATAAGGACCAAATAGACTCGGCAAGTGTTGATTTAACTCTGCAGAATTTACTGTGAACTTACAAGTGACTTTTCAGCTTGATTAGAATTAATAATTCCTTAATATTGATTTTAAAAAGTACTAGTTCCATTGGCAGATTATTTCACTTACAACACAGGAAAAATGTCTTGCAAGTAAAATAATTTTCCAGTGGAATATTCCCAATAATATTAAGAAATCATTGGCTTAAAACAAGCTCATATTTCTTGCCTAAAAGTTACTTGGGAATTAGCTTTGTGTTATTTCAAGTGTACTAAGATATTAGCGCAAAAACGAAAAGTAGACAATGACTTGGTAAGATTTTGTGTTTTTGCAGTGTAGAAATGCGGACGCAGATCACACACACACACACACACACACACCCACCCACACACACACACAAAATGCTTGGAAAACAAAACCAAGCCAAATAAAATTAACTCCATTTAAATCAGGATAGTTGCATGTTCTACTATCTTTCCACAGTTTAAAAAATAAATTATTTCGTTTAGACGTAATAATGACGTCGATGCTCATGTTGAGTGCACGTAAACTTCTGACTCGGACTGTATCTTCATTGTTCCTCCAGCACTTTGTATATTGTCTGGCCTTAAAAATAAAGTTGTTTGAAAAAAAAAAAAAAAAAGAGCGTCAGAGTCCCTGTGATACAATGATGGTCAATCCATCATTAAGATGCTCTTCACAGTGAATAATGATCTGAGCTCTTGTCTGTACTTAAAGTTCAGCATCTTAACAAGCTATTCAGGAGCCTTCTCTTATTTTGACGAACTAATCAGCAGCCTGCGACGTCTCCATGGGATGCTCAGCAGACGGTTATTGAAAAGGAATAATCATGTTTCATATTGCCTTACCGTTACCCCCCTCAGCAAACAAACACCCTCCAAAAAAATAAATAAATAAAATAAAAATCTCGCCTCCATCACTCTGTATGCAGAGCGTCTCTGGGGAGGGGTAATGGATTGTGAGTAATGCTATCATCCCTTTCTCCCCTCATCCCTGGTGCACCAGGGGGAGGACGGAGAGATGGGGGCATCTGGTAAAAAAAAAAAAATCACTTGGAGGACTCGTGTCTGGCATATTGTTTCTTCTAGTGTCTTACAAGCAGATTCAGGCCAGATAGGATTAGAACAGAGTGTAGTGTTTGTCCCTGGTCTCCTTAAGGGCTCCCTTTGTGGTTTCAGAATGAAGCTTTTTTAATAAGCACTCGAGGCTCCACCCTGGTTGGATGTGGAATATGGAGGATAATAAGAGCTGGAAATGAGGCCATTTTTAAAATGGAAGTCCTATTAGAGCTTTGCAGCAGGAAACTTTCCTTTTCAGTCCTTCACCTCATCTCATAATGTACGCACACAGAATATTGATTCCTCATAATAATTATTTCTTTTAGGATAATGGCAGAGCCAATTCATTGTGGCCTGTGTGCACAGCTAATAATAAACCACTCTGTGGGCTTTGCACACCACCTTGTGAGGTCTCTCAGTAGGAAAAGAAAGGAAGCTAATGAATCAAAAGTACAGCCGACAAAACTGCACAACTTGATCAAGAAATCCACAAGCTTTTAAAAACCGTCCAGTATTTTATCCTGCAGCCCTTTAATTGTCTTCTAGGGTTCAATATTTGAAAAATGTTCAAGAATCACAAAAAAAATCTGAATTTTAAGTTAAATGGATTCAAGTAAACCACTAAAATGCAAGTAAAACATGAAAAGCTTAAATAAAAAAAGCTCACTGAATGATTTTAATTAAAATTATATTTTAAAAAAAAAACTAAAAACGACTCCAGTGCTGCTTTTGTCAGAAACCTGGTTTTAACACTAAATATTTTGCTCCAAAACCTGATTTACCTGCAGAATAATGTTCACCCTCTCCTTACTCTTCGCTGCTCTGCCTGGAGTCGAGCTTCTTGTTCTGCACTGCCCTCTGGTGGTCACAAACACGAACTGCTCAGGCTCATTTCCGGTTGCTTGGATGAGAGGCATGGATTTTATCAGCATGCTTCACTGATTGTAACACAGAACTCAAAGATAGTTCTCACCTTTTCTTCTGCAGGTGTTCTGACCAATCGGGAGGCTCCATCCCTGCAGACGCTCAGTCTGTCCTGGATGCTTTTCTTTACTCTGAATTTCAGAAGTAGCGTCTATTTCTGTCCTTGTTCACAGCATGATACAAACACAAACACACACACACACCCAGTAGCTGGTGGCGACAGGATTTTTCAACTCCTGTCAGCTGAATTTATAAAACCTATGAAACCAGTTTGTTTTCAGGTACATAAAATCATTCCAGTGACAACAGCTACTTTTATAAAAGCCTTAATTTATTATGTCTAATAAAACAAAGCAGCAAATTACATATGGTACACAAAATGTAAATAAGTATTTATACCGTTTAAGAGCTCTCTGAATTTAAAATAAAAATAAAAATTGGGTAAAACAAAAAAGGCACCAATAGTTTTTCCCTCCACTAACCTCTAACATCATCATAATCTTCCTACTAACATTGTATGATCCCAAAAAAATCCTTCAATACACATTATGTAAAAAAAATAAAAATAAAATAAAAAAAGAGCCAAAAAGTAAGTGCAACCTGCATCACTCCGTCCACAGAGACTCAACAGAAAGACGTTACAGTGATCCGGTCAGGTTGGATTTTCTCATCAAAATAATGCAGTTTGGAAGAAGTATATATACATATACATCTATATTTATATAGATATGCATAATGTTGAAGTTTTGACCCTTAAGTGTTTGAGGAAGAACAACGAGAGGAATGCCACAGAAAATCCCTGAAATCAACAGGATCAAACGGGGAATGTTGCAACATGATGAATGTTGAGACGAGAAAAATCTGAGGTAAAATAATAATAAAAAAATACATTCAGGGTAAGGAGTGCTCTTTAATCTGATGCTGCCACTCAAACCCAGCACAGTAACCCTGGTAATATATAAAAAAAATAAAAGTGTGTGTGCACTTTGTGTTTTCTACTCACAATTTCCATCCAACGTTTCCACCTCAGCGTCCGACACGGACCTGGACTGCACCTCATTCCCTTTAAATCACCTACGGTTGTCCCGCTGACCGAGTCGATCCACTAAACATGACGAGTGTGTGAATGTGTGAGCGTGTGTTAGCAGCGTGGCATTTCTACCGGAGAAGAAAACCGTTTTATTCTGATTTCAGCCCGTTTGTCAGTTAAAATGAAGAACAGAGAAAACCTTCATCTGCAGATAAATCAGTTCCAATTAACCGTCCTCTTCTGTTAGTCCTACTGCCAGATCTACAGGATATTCAATTATTTTTGCTCATTTAGGTCAAAATCTTTTTCTAAAACAAGTGGGAAAACAATTTAAACTTCAGAAATCAGCTGTTTTTTTGATGCCAGAATCTATCTCACATATTCTCTTCCAAATTTTTCAGCGTCAATCGAACAAAAATATCATCTTTACACCAGAATTCAGATGATCCGATGAAAAAATGGTTCATTTGAGCAGCTATTGGGATTTGTCATTATTTCTAACAAATATGTATCATGTTTTATTTTATTCAAGCAGTAAAACAGCTTAATGTGATCTCTGCACACTTAATGACCATATTAGATTTGATTTATTTTCTTTGATAAAATAAATATAGAAAATTTGCAGCGTTTCAAAAAATGTATTTAAGTTTTTGATTTCTGCAAATCCATATTTCCCATCACTTTTAACCCATTACTCCATCCTCATCCAGACAGAAATATTAAATGCACTGCTTTTCCACACAGATCAGGAATCCTGTATCAAGCAAACAATTTTTAGATTAAAAAAAATGTGTAAAAATGTTGAAATGAAAAGTAGCTTTATGATCTGGATTTTTTTTCCACTTGTTTCAGGATCATTAAGGTTATAAAAACGAGCAAACAGAACATGATCCTTTAAAGATAAAGGCAATTAATAGGAGAAAATCTTGCCTCTTTACCACATTTTGCACTTAAATTTCTTAAAATAAATTATTTCAGTGGTTAATGTAAACAAGAATCACTGGGTTTAACATTTATGAAGCATAAATGAGCCGTTAATGTTTTTGCTTAAATGCACTTCTACAAAAATCATCATGAATGGTAATGATTCTAAATTAACTCCACTTTGTCTGTTTCTCTGAATCCCACCAACGTGTGTGAAACAAATGTTAAAGTTCTCTGAACGCCAATAAGGTCAGAATCTAATTAGCGTCAGTTTCCTGTGGGAAACCGAGGCGGGAACGAGAGGCCGCTCCGCCGCTGCCATGGGAACGGAACGTTCTGAAAGTGGTACCTGTCTTTTAATCACCGCCACGCTGTCTGCCCCCCCAGCTACCCCCTTCCAGGGCAGATTGTGTGACTTATAATGAGGCGGGCAATCAGGAGAAATAAAAAAGAAAAAGGAAAAGAAACCGCACGGCTCTGAAAATCAATTCCAGTCAGCGAGGAGCGGAATCAATCGGTGGACGTTTAAGAGCTGCCGATCCAATCTGCATTATTTTACCGAGCCGCTGCGCTCACAGAACAACCCGACCAACTGATATGTCCAGTTAGGAGGAATACTTTGGGTGAAATCTCAGAATTTCTTTCAATTTGAACCGTATGTTTCCAGTTTGAGGTTTAAAAACTTGCAGCAGGCGTCCTTCAACCCAGAGCCTTCCTCGACCCGAACATCAGGACGAGGCTTCAGAAACCGAACCTGGGTCTTCAGCCGCTGCGCAGACACAAACACTTAAAACAACAGAGGGAACTGTTAAACCAGCGCTACTGGGAAACCTTTCCTTTGGAAAGTCAATGAGTCCGCCGCGCTTTGGGAACGCCTCCTCACTGCTCCCTGCAGGCGTGCTGCTGGGCGGAGCCAGGCCGGGTTTTCCACAGCAGCGGCGCGCTGAAGATGCCGATGATGGCCAGGTTGAGGGCGACGCTGACGGCGAGCGCCCCGATGGTCCCCAGGAAGGATGGCGTCGCCCCGTGGAGCTGGAGCCACGCCCTCCGGGACGTCATGTCCGCGACCACGCCCTCCATCTGGAAGTGGGTTCCCACCACGGCGCTGATGTGGAACAGCTGGTGGCTGTGGCCTAAACGAGCGAGCAGAGGAGTCCGTTAGTGAAGCATGGAAAGATATGGGAGTTTTATTTAAGGCAATACTTATTGAATATTTATTAAAAGTGATAGTTCTACTGGCAGATTATTTCACTTAATGTAAAAAATATCCTATTATAAGTGAAATAATCTATTCTAATCAAAATAGAGGAATTATTGATCCTTATCAAGCTCCTCTTTCCTCCTGAAAAGTTACCCATCAGTTAGTTTTGTCTTATTTCAAGTATTCTACAATATTTACACTAAAAACAGGATCAAATATACTTACGATTTTGTGTTTTTGCAGAATAAGTGTCCAATAGTTTTGCTATAAACTTAATTACTGCAGAATATTTTTTCTCATTGTAGCTTGATGCATTTTAGAGAAACAATAATAAATCAATACTTTTGTTATGAATCCATAGAAACACTGCAGTCTAATTATATGTAAAATTCCAAAGATTTGATAAAAGTTTGGCCATTTTTTTAAGAAAATGTTTGTGTCCAAATCTGTCTACTTGTTATTTGTTTCTATTCTTTTTTCTTCTATATGTAGATTTTACAAGGGGTTTAATGAGGGAAAAAATAGCAAAAGTCATTGAAAATATTTTTGAAAAAAGCACCAAAATATTTAATTTCCATCCTAATAAATAAATTGTTTACTGTTTAAATCCCTGCTCTGATGTATTAAAATTTAAATTTTTATAGTTCAATACTTCTGTGGAGCAGATTTGTTTTTACCTCATTTACTTCACTTTTTTTTTTTTTTTTTTTTACAAACATGCTTCTAGCCTTTTCATACAAGTATATGATTTTTATTGATGATCTAAATTAAAAAATATTTTTATAAAATCGGTATGAAAAATTTATTTTTAACATCTGCTTGTTAAAAATGAGATAAGCAGCAACTACAACATATTCTCCCTGAAATCCTAAAATTAAATCTTCTGAAATAATATTTACACCCAGATTCTGTATTAATACAAAGTTAAGTAACATTTTTCCACTTTTGGACTTGAAGGTTTAAATAATAAAAAACTGGTTTGAGTTATAAAATCTCTCCTGATGCTTATTTTAATATTTGGTATAACTTGTAAACAGACTCTTCTTTCTTGTCTTTATCATTTATAACAACGAAACACAAACAGGAGAGCAAGGAAACAATCGGAAGAGTTTCCATGACGTCCAATCAAAATCCTCTGATGTGGATCCAGTATTGTTCAGGCACAGATAAAAGAATATTGTTTAATAGTTACACCCTGATTTAGGAGAAACCGCCCAGAAAAACAATTCATACCCTTTGACCTTTTTTACTTTAATCACAAACATCAGTTTATTTTATGAGGAATTGATACAAAGTTTGTATCTCTCTCCAAAGTGTGGCTCGGGGGCCATTTGTGGCCCTTGGACTGATTTTTTTGCGGATCACCACAGTTCAAAAATAATACAAATTTGACCTGTCAGCACAGGAGACTGATGAAGAGACTTTAAATTTGTAATCAGGCTAAAATTATTACAGACATAATTTTCCAACAATGGAAAATGTTAAGTACCACACAAAGTATTTGTCTTTTTATAATCAAGTTTTTATAACCAAGCCTCTACAGAGCTTTTATTGTATTTATTAAACTAGTCTAAATTTAGTAAGCGTTTTGAGAGAAACTGACCCAAATCCTGTTTTTATTACCAAAAGTAAATTTGTTCATTTGAGCCCCCCTAAAAAACAACAAAAACAAGACACCTTTCTTTCAATACAGCAAATCTGAAAAATTTCTTAATTTTGGATGTACAGTATATATGTTTTTTGGTTTTTTTATGAAATTGCCTGCACTTGTTGATTATTTTTTTCTTGAACTTGTGGGAAAAAACATGAACTTCCTCTGGCTTTCTTTGATCAAATCCTCCATAAAAGTACATTTTTGGATCAGATTTCTGCAGCATTACCACGAGTCAGACAGTTCAGGAGGCTAACGGAGGATCTGGACGTACCGATGTAGTCGAAGCGCCCCGGGGCCAGCCTCTCTGGGAGGTGGGCGGTAAACAGGAAACAGGTGAGGAAGGCGAAGAGGAGGTGGTAACAGTGACTGGAAAGGGCGTCGCTCGGGGTGCCGCCGCCCCAAAAGCAAATCAATGCCTGAGTATCAAAGAACTCCATTGTTATTTAGATTGTTACAGCATTTCAGATTACATAACACAGACTAATCATCTATAGGATTAGTAGAATTACTACTGGCATGGATTTGCTTGTATTGAGTTAAAAAAAAGGAAGTCAGATCCTGAGTCAGTGGGCCAAAGTCTTATTAAACTATCGAGAGATTACATAATCAAATATGATGTGTTCAAACTGAGGGACTCACCCTGTAAAACAGAGGAACAGTGTCGAAAATAAACGGAACAACAAACGCTCCGGTTCGTAACGCTTTACTTCTCTTTGGGAACTGCAGCTCCACAAATCTGAAAAAAAAAAAAGGAAATGTTTCACTTTTCAACGGCAGCTCAGGTTGTTCAGCAGCAGCGTTTATAATCTGGTTTCAGGGCTGCTGGAACTAAAAGAATTCAGTTTATTTGGGTTTCTATGGGGAGTTTAAGGGCCACATGACAACCTTAATGCTGTTCCAGGTGCTTTCAGTTACAGGCAGAATGCAAACCCAAGAGAAGCACACTAGAGAGCTTCTCAAGCAAACTGGAGTCATGCTTTTCAAATTCAAACCCTGTCCCACCAGCACAGCTTTGCACAGTCTATAACATTTTAAACACAAACATAAAATACATCCCAGTGTAATTTGGGCCACATGAGGGCTGATGTCTAGAACGAGTATCAAAGACAAAAGTGACGGTGGACTATTCATACCAAAATGAATAAAAGCTAAAAGGGCCATATTCATATTTACATGTTGCATGTGTGCAAAAAAAGCAGAAAAACAAACATTTAAAACAGATTAACAGCCAATATCTGAAAAAAAGAAAAGATGACCTTTCATCAATTTTCAGAGAGTTTGTTTAAAAGCTAAGGAGTACAGATACACTGCAAAACAAAATAAAGTATTTTAATCTAGTTTAAAAGTACAAATATTTCATTACACTTAAAATGAGACAAAACTAACTCACGTTTAATGTTTCAGCAAGATATCAGAGCTTGCTTTAAGTTAGAATGCACTGAGATTAACTGAAAATGTTTTGTTGTAAGTGAACTAGTAATAGTTACTTCTATGTTAGTACAACTCAAATAAGACAAAACTAAGATATTTGCACTAGAAATTAGATTTAGTTTTCAGTGAACTAGAGTATCTGATGACCTGGAGGATCTACAAGGTGAACCCCAGATAAGAAACAAAAATACATCCCCGCCTGTTTAATTACCTTTCAGAGATTTAAACAGCAAAATTCCTCCAGGTGCTGAACTGTAATTTCAGATGCAGCAATCCAGAAGAGCTGGGAGATTGTTACCTGGAATAACAGGACATGCTGGTGCAGAACAGCGAGTTTCCGATGGCGATGAGAACGAAATGTTGATGAAGCCAACTGTTGACCCAGCAGTCTGGCATCACGTAGTAACCGTAGCTGATGGCACAACCTGCAGACAAACACAGGAATGTTAACAGTCGCCAAGTTTTCAGAGAATCACCTTAATGTTTGTCTTTGCTGATTTTTATTCAGCTGTTGGTACTAAACATGTTGAGTTTCAATATTTGCATTTGGCTGAATTCATACCCACCATCTGTTTGTTTAATGTTTAGATGTAACATTAAACATTTCTGTTCATTGTTGTTCCTGATTAAACCACTAGAGCCCCCCATAGTACAAAATATTTAATACCAAATTGATGTTATTTATTTTAAGTAATAGTGCCATTTAAATTGTAATTAGAATGGGGAGCCATTTGTACAGTTACAGTAAAAAACTAAATATTCAATTAGCAAGCTAAATATTTGTTACAAACTGAATTATCTCACAACAATCTAAGTCCACATGCTAAACATTTAGCTCCAACTTATTTAACTTGGAGCTAAATATTTAACTTGCTAATAAGTGTTTTACATAAGAAAATTACAGTCAACAGCTAAATGTTTAGCTTATTAACATTTAGTTGGCTGAACAGTTAAAACAGTTAGAAAGCTAAATGTTTAACTTGATAACTAAATGTTTAGTTTACAAGCTACATATTTTGTTAGCAAGCAAAATATTTAGTTTAAAGCTAAATATTTACTTAGCTAATATTTAGGAGCAAAATATTTAGCTAGCAAGCTAACTGAATAGCTTGCTAACTATCTAGCAAGTGAAATATTTAGTTTGATAATTAAACATTTAGTTAAAACTGTGGCATTTTTAAGTGAATGAATAACACGATGGAAATATAACTTTGAAAAATGAATCCCCATTTTTTCCTCTTATGACAGGCTAAATGACCCAAATTATTACTGTTAATTTTTGACTAACTTTACAGCACGCCATAGTTTAGATGTAGAAGGATTATTTTGGTTCCATGCAGATTAAATTTCATGACTAAAATTTCAAAATAATGTTTTTTGTAACAGTATATTGGTTCTATGTTTATCTTTTGGGTTAATTTTTCTGTCCTGCACTTTATATAAACAGAAAAAAGTTTATGCACTAGAGTTTTACTATCTCTGCACCAACAAGACTCCAGGCATAATGTTAATATATTCAAATGGTGCAGTGCTGAACCCCCTAAAGACAGAAAATATGATCTGCTACTGTGATCATATTTCTGGGTCTGGATCTGGGTCTGCGTGAGTTCAGCCGAGCAGAGAAAAATCAGCCGAACGCTGAATGCTATCGACTAAAGTCGGACATGTAAATCAGAGCAGCTGCAGCTCCAACACAAAGGGAAAGAAAAGAATTTGAATGTTACTGTTAAAAATTTGCAAGTAAAAACATATATTTATCTGTTAAACTTCCTCAAAAATGTCCAGCCTGCTTCATCTCAAATAAGGTGAAATTTGTCCTATTAATACCAACTTGATATTGGTAGTAATAGTTGTTTTATATGTTTGATATGAAGCTCTTCAAGAAGCTGAAGAGCTTCATTTAAAACATTCCTTAAACTGCTTGACTGCTCAATAGTTCAAAATGCTTCAGGGTTCCCGGGTGAGGAAATGCTCGGCATCAGGAATGTTTTCATAATGTTCTCATCATGTTCTGAGTTTTTATCTGATAAAAAAAAAAAAGAACCTGTAGTCTCAACAGTAAACGCAAGCAGACTTTAAATTCAGTCTCCAGGATTTTATTTATCAATTTAAGTGGGTTTCATGAACGACCGCTGATTTACATGAAGATTATAGGTTCATCGGTTGAAGAGACTTTTGGAAGATGCTTCAGAGGATTTGTTGAGGTTTTTATATTTAACTCAGTCACATGAACGATTAATATAATAAAACGGTTTGTTATGATTAAAAATCTGCAGATTAAATGATAATTTTGATCTTTTTTTCTTCAGAAATGGGTGAAACTATGTGACTATTATACAGGCAGGAACAGCAAAAGTAAATGAGGTGGATTAGAAGTGATTCCCAATAACCACTGGCTTCAGGGAACCACTGGCTTCAGGGAACGTTGTGAAAAGTCGCTCAGATACCGAGCCATTAGCATGTCATGATAGACGTGAGTCATACAGCAACAATCTTATTATCCAACAATCAGAGGCCTCTTAAGATTCGCTGCAAGACTGACTGCTACCAAACATGTTTTTCTGCCTGCAGCATTACCATCAACAACAACTCTTTGAAAATATTTGTGTGAGTTAGATTTAGTTTTCCCCTGGGATAACTAAAGTATGTTTGAACTAAATTAAAAATGTGAAACTAATAGTTGATGTTTTGTTCTACTATACTTAATGCTCTGACATTCTGTATGTGGTAAAGTCCTAGCATTTTAATGTTTGCATCTAAAATCTTAGAAAAATATGACATTTTACCTTCTAATTACAGATTAAAAAAAACAAAGGCTCA
Organism: Brachyrhaphis roseni; assembly: GCA_903066815.1. Lineage (NCBI taxonomy): Eukaryota > Metazoa > Chordata > Actinopteri > Cyprinodontiformes > Poeciliidae > Brachyrhaphis > Brachyrhaphis roseni. The sequence continues at coordinate 11,547 of CAEFZY010056082.1, forward strand.
AGATTTAAAATAAAAACAGTAGAGAGTGATTTCTGTAAGCTGTCCATCAAGCAGCATCTCAGGTGTCTTACCCAGACTGTAGAGGCTGAGGGCTCCGTAGTCAAAGAAGTAGCAGATGTGGCGGGACTCTGCGGACATGGAGCTGAAGGTGTGGGCACAGCTGGAGGTGAACGGGTAAATACAGATGAGCAGCATGTAGACCAGCAGCGGCCAGGTGTAGCTGTCGTTCAGGAAGTTCATGGTGGAGCACAGAGCCAAGAAACGCCACACGAAGTACCTGCAGCGAAGGGTTTCATAAACCACATCATCACTATATAAAGAACATAAATAAAAAGATGGTGGATATAAACTTGGTTTGAAGCGTTTCCACCCACCATGTGGGCAGGAAGTGGGTCCAAATGTTGACGGTTTCGTTGTTCATCTGGAAGCTGCTGAGGACGCAGTCCATGGCGGAGCTCTTAGGGTGACGATAACCAGAGATGATGCTGTCCTCCCTGAACACCTGAACACAGACGCATCGCCTCAGATCCAACTTTTCATCATCACTTCTTCATGATTTCTGACAGGGATGCACCGATCCACTTTTTCACTTTCAATACTGACACCTGAGGTTTATTATCGATACAGAAAAACTGCTGTATTGACTTAAAACGTTTCGTTTTTTAAAACACAGGAATAAATTTACTGAATTAAAAATGTATTTGACAAATCGGCACCAGTACAGCACATGGTCAAACATGTAAAAACACAATTAACTTTAATTTGTTCAGTCAGTGCAGTTAGGAGTATAACACCCAATGTAAAATAAATAAAGTATGCTCAGAAGGAAAAGCATAGAATTAGACGCAATAGATTATGTCCTTATGGATTGGGCACATCGATACCTGTTCTTTTTCTTCAATATCTGGACCGATGCATATGAATATTGGATCAATGCATTTCTATTTTTAGAATTTCTTTTGACTTTAGCTGCTCCTCATTTTCAGTCCAGTCCTTTTACAAAGGCAACGTGTGGACGTGTGTGTGTGTGTGAGGGCGCGTGTAGGGGTGTGTGTTGGTGTGTATCAGTGTGTATCGGGGTGTGTCGGGGTGTCTCGGTGTGTATCGGTGTGTGTCGGGGTGTGTCAGGGTGTCTCGGTGTGTGTCGGGGTGTCTCGGTGTGTGTCGGGGTGTGTCGGTGTGTATCAGGGTGTGTCAGGGTGTCTCGGTGTGTATCGGGGTGTGTCGGTGTGTATCAGGGTGTGTCAGGGTGTCTCGGTGTGTGTCAGGGTGTGTCGGGGTGTATCAGGGTGTGTCGGGGTGTCTCGGTGTGTATTGGGGTGTGTCGGTGTGTATCAGGGTGTGTCGGGGTGTATCAGGGTGTGTCGGGGTGTCTCGGTGTGTATCGGGGTGTGTCGGTGTGTGTCGGGGTGTGTCAGGGTGTGCGTGTCACCAAACAAATCCAGAAGAAAAGCAAATTGTATCAAAATAATCGGCTAAGCCAGAACCGCGCACAAATAAAATAATAATAATAATAAAAAAGATTGTTACCAAGACAACTTTTCAAACTCAAACCTGTCAGTGATATTTTCTTTCAGGTCTGCTCAGTAACTACTTTCTCCTAAAAAATAAATATGTTTTATGCCAACAGGTAAAAACTTTCTTCACCCGAGTGTTTGTAATTATAGACTTGCCAGTTGAGAAATATATCTAAAAAGAAAAACGAGCTGTTACCCAGGTGTCGGGTTATTAAAAGTAAAAACAAAATTCCCCAGCTAGTCACTACTGCAGATTAGATGCAGCAAGCTTTACAAAAACATCTCAGTGATACAGTATCCTCTGGCAAAGTGCTGAAATCGTCTGTTTGGTTTAAAATGTCTAACTGGATCAAACTGTACTCAGAGAGAAGATGTGAACATAAACACAGATGGGATTTCTGTAAATATTTAGCAGTGGTGATGAGTTATCAATGCTTCAGTTACAAAAGGACTCAGTTTTATCAGACAAAATTGGGACTTATTCTTTTCCTTTTTATCTTAAACCATCACTATCTTAGCTGGGCTTGTTGGCATTCATGACTTTGCATTACTGGAATCTCTGATGCAAAAACTCCTCCAAACTCTATTTGGTTTTCAAAGATAAGGTCTGTGCAGCGGCGCGGCGGCCAGTGTAGACACTAGAACTGAAACTGGAGCGCCAACCCCGATGAAAAACCGTCTGCACGTTAATCTGCAGGGAGGAAGATGATGTCAACAGAAGTTCTGAGCTGAAATGTAGTCGTATCAGAGTTACAGTGACAATGTAACCAGGACCAAACAACTTTATGTGAAGCAGAGCTTCAGAAGCTGGTTTTTAATCTGGAAGTCGTTCTTCTTGCACCAAAAAGAATCTTCTTCTTCTTCTTTCAAAAATACTTTATTGAACCCAATGATAAAAAAAAAAAAATACTGAATTGATTCCAATGTTTACACTCGCATTTGAAAATGGCTGCAAACAGATTCGCAACTATGCAACCATGTATCTTTGAAAAGCATTAGTAGGGGCTCATGCACAAACAAGAATGCAGCAAGTGGTTTCTGGATGGTAAGACAACAAAACACTTGTTTCTGCCAGCAGCCATTGTACAGCGGTAAAACCAGCTGACCAAACATGCAGGAATTCCACTGGGGTTGCTAGGTAATGGGTTACACTTCGCTGGGGTTGCTAGGTAACAGGCTAGGCTTCACTGGGGTTGCTAGGTGAAGCGCAAATGCTGTCTGTGACTTTACATATTGGAGGTTTTTGAAGCAGCTCATATTCCAGACACAAAAAAGCATGAACTTGCTGCCAAAAACCATCTTGGTGGTTTTTTTTAAAGTGCTTGTGCTGTTTTTGGAAGTGGTAGAAACTCAAATGGAACTAGAAAAATGTTGCTTAAAAAAGTGGATTTTTTAAAAAAGTGAATTTTGCGATTCCCTAGTTCACCACAGAAACATGATTAACAGTTGCTGTTTTAGAGTTTTTGATGATAACCGTGGTGTGACTGTTTGACTTACTTTGGTTTATGTGATTGATTCAGTATTGTGCTTGAGTTGCATGACGTTTCCAGACAGTCAGGAGTAACCAGGAGTTTTTTTCCGGTGTAGGATACAAAAGACTCCTGACTCTTACCTTGGGAACCTGATGGATGTCGAAGAGTTGGGGGAGTTTTAAGCTCAGCAGGTCTGTTGGTAGTCTGATTGCTCCCCTGCCCCGCTGACACACCTCCCTGAGCCTGGCACGCCCCCGGCGGCAGAACACCAACCAGACTGGGTAGTCAAACACCGGGATTTTGCTGCTCCAATCCTCCCGGCTACCGGGCTCCCATCTCAAGCAGCGGCCCCAGCCCTGGCTCCACCCGACGGCGCTGCTGGCCCCGATCCCCCTCCACACGGGAAACACTGCAGGACACAACGAACACAATAAGAATCAAAGCCGGTTTTCCTCCCCAAACACAGTCAGGTTGGTTTTGATCCTCCCTGTGGTGAACGGGAGCCAACAGAAACAAATCTTCCTCATTCTCCAAGTTGCACAACTTATCTCCAAGTTCATGTGACAGAGTCCTTCAGAGAGACATGTTTGTTGACTGCAGCAGAACAATCTCTTATTGTGGCTGCTCTTCAGACCCTCCCACATGTTGATGGGAAGAATGAGCGGCTCTGTCGAACAGGATTCACCGGTGATCAGACGCAGAGCACGCAGCAACATGTTTGCGAGGAGCATTCCTTAAACGTCTATAGAATGACAGCAGCAGGAGTTGAACTTGGATCTCAGATGGACTTCGCTGTCTCACTGCTGCACAAAGCTGCCCTAACGGACTTATCACCAAACAGCAGCACACGCGCTTTTTGATTGGTTTTTACACTAAAAATAAATTATGTGCCCAATAAAATGGTCTTCAAAATGTACAAATCTATGCCAGACTTTATCTACAAGTAAAAAAGTTTTTGATTATAGTCTTATTTATCATACTAAACGATAAATCATCATCATTTATTAGTAATTAAATGATAGTTTAATCATCATTTAATTAAATGATGAATAAATTCCATTAAATTAATTGGATCCATTATGATAAATTCCAATTAATGATGTTTAAAACTCTAAAATTGTCCTTATTGTTGACAGTTTTACTCTTTTCTCCACTGTTTGTTCAATAAAAACATAAATACCAATAAATCTGAAAATATAATACATTGTGCAGTTTTAGTGATATAAATCACACTTCTTCTTGTGACTTGTGTCCTAAAGAAGAGCATTACAAATGGGAATATTATTAAAGAGCATCATTTGTGTTCGGGGGCATATAATTGCTGTGTCACACAGACACAGTCATAGTTACCTAAAAAAGATGCAAAACATGGCTCTTATTGTCACTTTTTCTGTGATAGTGGTAAAATACTTTACATCAATATCATAGATCAGCTGCTTTTTATTATTCGTTGTAACTGCAGAAACACTAACGTAGCAAAAAAACAATCAGACATCTTATTTCAAATTATTCACGATTAAAGCTGACAGCAAAATCAAAAGTAAAATATTTAAATGGGAACACTGGATGATGTTGACCCGACCAGAACCCACGCTGAATAAACCTGCTGACCCGTCAGAAAGTGTGTCTTCAGACTGACAGGATAAAACATTTCCTTAAACTCTGAAGTTCCCGCCTCACTGGGGTCCCTGGACCTCGGAGCCCCTCACCGTCTGCAGAACCCCAGCTGCAGGATCTGGCCTACTAACAGGGACAAAGTGAGCTTTGTGGCCTGAAGCCTTCAGAGGCCAGACTATGGCTGCAACACTCTGAACGGGATGGAAATGAGGCAACTCACACACACACACACACACACACACCGCCAACACAAAACATCTCCAAGAGAAGCGCACACACTCTGGCAGAAATCCTGAGTTCTTCATAGTAGCCATTAGAGCCTGAGGTAATAATTAAAGGAAGGAGTCTGACCTCTGGATTGGCATCAGGTACAACAGATTTATACTTCTAAATTTAAAGATGCTGTCTTTGTTTTTGATTCTATTTAAATATCCAGAGATAATTGGAGGACATCTAGAGGCTTAGAAGTAAAAAAATAAACCCTTATTCTATCAGAAAGCACTTTGACACCATGACTTTGACTTCCACTTCTTTCCTGTTCTATCCAGTTTTCTGTTTGTTTTTAAGCGGTTCTGAGGAACGGTGGAGAAACCTGAAACACCAGTTACTCAACATGTTGTTGCTAGGTAACCAAAGAGTGAGTTGATGCTACCAACCTTGCTAAGCTAGCTGTGGGAGGTTGAGCAGCTAAGGTTTTTCCTCTGCCTACATTTCCCAGAGTGCTGTGCGGTTCTGAATCGGACTTCAGTGAATATTCTTAAATATTCCATCAGATGCATTACCTATTGATATTGATCAAGTGTCTATCACAATACATATTGTCAATGGTTTACTGTCCAGCCCTAAACTAAATTATTCTAATAGTTTTTAAACCTTTTTCAAACCTTCACATATCCCACAAAAAGGGGTTCTAACAGTCTACGAGAAAATTTGATTTAAAATTTCTCATCTCTAAAATAAACTGAATTCTATGCAAAAAACATCAAAATAAAGGTAGTTTTCTGTCAAAAAAGGTGATATTTCATGCTAAAGAGGTTAAATTAACTCAGATAATCCATCATGTGCATCTCAAAGTTGCACATCTTGAGTAAAACAACAATACATTTTCTTTTGTTCGCCTCCCCTCCATCTGAGACCCGCCGCCTCCCCTGCTCATGATCTCATCATGTGACCTCCTTCAATGAACGTCTTTATGGGTCTGATTCTGGCAAAGAAATGGGTCTGCAGAGAGCATGCTGCCCACACACACGCACGCCCTCTACCCCCACACACACACTGGCTCTGCCAGGACAACTCCCTCGTCTCGATCCGTGGGTGGAAGATTGGAAAATTCCACAGTTCTGCTGGAACACGTCCAATCTGGAGCAGAACCTGCTCCTACTGCGCGTGGACCTCAGTAACCTCACCCCCTTAAATTACCACCATCAGGAGCGTGTTTCCACATGCTGCAGTCACCTGTCAGGTTACACACACTAATCTGCTTTTTCCCAGCAGGTGTGTAGAGAAAAAACTGACTAAATAACAACAAAAGCTAAATTTGATCAGTGTATTATGAGTTTTATGCAACCTGAAGGATGAAAGAGACTTATTTACACCTGGTTGGTAAGATGGTGACTATTCAGAGCTTCTCCACATAAACCTCCAAAATAACATTAGAGGAAAAAAATAATAATAATCTGAACTTTTCTTATGTACAGTATTCCATTTATAACACCAACAGCTCATAGCCCTGACAAAGTCATTTTACACTAAAATGACCAGCATTGAAAAGCCTCTAATCACACATTGGAATCTGAACAGATATTCTAATGAGGAAAAATAATACACCAGTAAACCACTGAACCCTGACTGACTGAGGCGACTTTTTGACATGCTGTTGGATATGTTCACAAGCACGGCAGCAGGTCACGAGATCTCATCTTCTGTTCCCTTTGCTTACTCAGGCTGAAGTCATGCAGGAGTTTTCCCCAACCGCTGCTCCTTCCTGTTCACCACCTTCCTGCAAACTGTCAGCATCTCAGGCGAAAGCCCTGTAATTTATGCAACAGCACCAGTTCTCCTGGAAAGATGAGTTCATCCTCCAGACCAGCAAGTTCTAAAACCAAAAATGTATTTTTCAGCCGATCCTGACACCAGCTCTGTGTTTTTGTTTCATTTAAGGTATCTATGAACACTGAATGATGTAATAAGGGAGTCAGTAAGTCCCGAGAACAGGGTGTCAAAAAGAAACAAGTTTCTGCTTATTGCTCAACATCCATGAAGTCACAGTATTTAACTAAACACTCAACTGGATGAGTTCAAGAGATTTAACAGCAAAACTCTTTGTCTTCATGTGGAAGAGATGCTACTGCAGTTTTATTTGACAATTTAAACACGTTAGTGCTTTAAATTTAGAGTTCTGTACAACTTTTTAAAAAGTCCTTAAAAATGTAGTTTTCCAAAGATACTCCAAAGTCCAAAACTTCGAGCATTATGGAAAAACACAAGCTGGAAAGAGTTGCCATGCAGCTCAGACTAAGTTGTCTCAGCCCAGTTAAATGTGTTTATGTCTTTCCCTTCCCACTTATTAAACTGTAATTTAAAGGAATTTGGGCGGAAAAACAGGGGAGTTTCTGTAGAGCAACAGACTTCCAGAGAATTGACAGCTGGAAAACTTACACTATAAGAAAGTTAATCAAAATCCTCTTAAGCTTTTTTTTTTTTTAGGTGAACCGACTTACCGCGGCGTTTCTCCTCCATTCTGGGATTGACGGAGCCTTCCTCCCGCTAACAGACAGCTGGGCTGGACTGGACTGGGTGTCCTCCGCTCTCCGCGTCTCCGTTTAATTGTGTAAGGCCCGAACGTCCACAGCTGCTTTTCTTTTGTCTCTTGTCCTTGCCCAGCCAATAGGAAGCGCCGTACGGTGCTCACGTGGATCCCCGCAGGAACAACAACAAGAGCCATGTGTTCCAGTAGCGATGGGAATTCCAGCGCTCTTCCAGGATCCACAGCTTTCGGCTTGCTTACGACTCGAAAAGAGCCGGTTCTTTCCGCTCCTGTAACGGTTCTTCAGGTAGTGCAATCTGTTGTAGTCTCGAGTTTGGTCCGCCATGTTTCTTCTAGATTGTTTGAGGAACTTGCTCCTAAATATCCTCCTATCATGTCAATTTTTTAATGTTTTATTGACTTAAAATTCACCTTCCAATTAGCATCTCAACATTTTAAAAACTGTTTAATTATGTGATCAAGTTTTACTCAGAGTTTTTAGTTGAACACATTTACAGAAAGGTCCTGGAATTGTGAATTTGAAAGTTTCTCACAAACATCGATCTCAAAGTGCAGTTAAAAGCCTTCAGCTCATCCCATCGATGCAGCAAGAGTTCTGACTAAAATTAAAAAGAGAGATCATTTTTCCCCTATTTTAGCTTCCCTTCATTGATTCCCTTGATAAAGTAGTTAAATTGGTTTGGGTTATCTTGACCTATCTCTGCAGTTATGCTGCCATAGGCTTAGGCTACTGGAGGATACACTGACCACTTTTGCTCACTTTATTCTTATACTACTCTTCATTTTGCATTGCTTAACTTTTCTGTTTTCTCTGTTATTTTTCTGTCCATAGAAGTTACAACTGGTCTGGCATTTTGTTAGCCGTGATGCCTTCCTGGAGGAGGGAATCAAATCAGATAACTGCCTCTCCTGCCAACAACCTTTTACTTTCATGAACATAGAAAATAATCCTACATCAGTTATTATGCTTCTTTTGTGTGTATCTGCATTGTCTTCTCAAACCCTTCAGTGGCTCGTGGCAGATGGCTGCTTGGTTCTGGTTTCTTCCTAGTTAAGGGGAGTTGTTGCTCTCCACTGTCGCTCCATACATGCTCAGAATGAGGGATTGGTGTAAAGTTAATAACACAATACAAGCAATTTTCTGTTGTCGCTAAGAAAAGTGAATGACTGGATGCAATCTGCTGAGTTTCCTTAGATAGAAACTTTTTAAAACTACTTTGAATAATTACAACATTTGTTATATATTGGCGCTTCATAAATGAAAAATAAATTTAATATTAGGACTTTATTGTCATAGTTTTATGACTTAATTCTCATAACATGAAAAAAAAAATCTTAGTCTGGCCCTAATACTCTGTCGTATCTGGAACATTTAAGTGCGGCAAAAAATGCAAAAATATAAGGAATGTGTAAAAAACGTTTTCTCTAACTTGTCAACCATTGAGCTGTACATTGTGGAGCTAATCTGGTCGAGATACAAAGACAGCCTCTCTAACCAGTTAATAACCTGGAAACTGGTTCTGAAAGACAGCTGTTCATTTTAACATAAACCTCTAAAAGTAACACCTTCTTTCAAATAACGTTCTTTCCTCATTAGGATGGCATGCAGACTGGAGAAGCCAAACCAAGTGCTGCTCTGATTGTGAAGAATATAACTCAATAGGTCACTTCAATACTAGGTCAGTTCTGCAAACAGGGATGAAAAAAATAACACAAAAATGAAACAAAACGTCTCTTTGGACAAGTTATTGTCCACTGTCTCTTTGGATGTTATCAGTTACTGGGAACAACAATCAGTTTTTAGAGAAAAACACAGCAGCCATTCAGAGAGTACCGTTATGATACAATGATTTAATATGTAGAAAAAATAAAGTTTTTATGGTTAACTCAAATTAAAATCCTAAATTCTTGTACATTTTTGCATCACTGAGCCCCAAACAATCAGTTTCTTTGTGATGAGATTACAGAGGTGACAGGTCAGATTCCTCCAGCTGGACGATATGACTGAAAAATGTATCACGATATTTCATATCAGTCGATATTGATAATTATTGATTCCTCTTTATCTGAATTCGACCATAGAACTAGAATTTTCATCAACAGATGTGAATGGAACCAGTCTGTTTTGTTAAGTGTCTTGAGATTAGATGATGTAAACAGCTACAATTTAACTGAACTTTCATTGTCTGACTTTTTTTTGTCCTTCTGTTTCTCTGTGAGAGTTGACATTAAACCTGAGGGGACGCTCCTTTTGTCCAGAGAGGACATCCTGTTTGATTCACTGCAGCGTAAACTTCCAGCCCTCACTCCTCTTATTATATTTCTGAAGTCTTGTTTGAGTTCATGTCTTTGTTCCAGAAGGAGAAACTGCTATTTTTGCCTCACTTCTTCAAATTAAGCCTGGATAGTTGTACATGTTTCCTTTATTAATTTAAAATTGTAATGTAAAAACCCACAGACAGTAAGGCTACAGCACACACCACACATGTTAAAAGAATTACAAAAGTTTAAATGAATTGCAAAAGAATAATTTTGTACATTTTTCTTCGTTATTAAAACCCCAACCCCAACGTTTCTGTCTGTTCAACCCTGTCTCACTCCTAAATAAGACAGTTAACAGAGATGCAGATGGCCACTTAAAGTCGCTGCATTTCCACTACAAATGTGCTCACAGCTTTGTCAGTACTCCGCTAATGTTGAAAAAAGCACAATTTCACAATTGCAGTGTTTCCACCACATAAGAAACACAATTAAAATCACATGTGAATAAGTTTGTTCATGTGATAAGTCATTGAAAACATGCTGTGCCTCAAACCACTTCCTGTCTTCCTCTGTGGTTTGTGGCAGTAGTAACATCTGGTTGTTGATCATGTGACTGGTGTGATGCAAAAGAAGTGTTTCCATTATAATTCTGCAAAATACATGTATTTTAATACAGCCAAAAACAACACCTCAATTGGTTTGTTTCCATTCATTTGTTTTTGAATTGTGCAGCTACTGAGACAGATTCTGGTTCTGCTGGAGGTTTCTTGCTGTTAAAGGGTAGTTTTCCTTTCCTCTGTCGCCATATGCTTGATCTGTGAGCTGTATTGTTGCAAAGTTTAGTTGTTGAAAACAACAACCCACTGTCACAATGCTAGGAATATTTGCAGCAAAGTCCAACCAATCAGCTCCAAACTGTTTATCAAAAGTTTGATCAACACTAATACCTCAAAGTTCCAGCAGGACAAAACTGAACAGCCAGAGCTACAATATGCAAAATGATGCAAGTGTAAACCAAAATCAAATGACAAGTCTGCAGCAAATTGGTGTTTGCAGATAATCTGAATTGAATTTCTTTCTTTCTTCTTCTTCTTTTTTTAATATCTTTCAGTCTACTTCAGACATCTTATGTCTCAAGGTCCTTATTCCCTTTAACAAATTGAATCAACATCTGAAACCAGCATTTTGTATTTAGCTAGGTTTTTTTGTCTAATGTTATTTAATCAAAAATATACAGACAAGTGCGAAAAATGTGGTAAAAAATACAAAATCAAGAAATCTGCCAAGGTAAACTTTAACAACATTACATAAAAAATGTTTGTTCGGCTTATTCTTTAAGACTATAACTAACTAGTAAAAGCCTAATCAAACAATGTCCAACTGCGAGAAACCAAATCAGCTGGACTTATTGTTCCGAGGCAGAAGCTGGTTGCGTAAACAAATCCTAAAGAAGGTGCGCAGCGCAAAGAGTGCGCCAAACTGTTTCTATAGTTCTTTCCTGTTCTGACACAAACTCGCTTCGGAGGGGAAGATAAAGCTGCGGGGGCCTGTGCGGGAGAACAGGGGGAGTGAATTCCCTGTAACATTACACAGTTCTTAGAAAGAGAACAGCAGAGAGCGGCTCGGCTGCCGAACCGGGATCAGAACTCAGAAATCTGGTCTGATCTGTCAGTTTTCTGTTCGAACTGTTCATCCGAGCGCACAGAGGAGAGGATAGATTTTCTGATCTAAAAGTCTTGAATTCCTTCATCCAAAACAGCCCAACCCATTCCTCTTCTCCTGTCTTCCCCCGATCGTTCCTGCTGCAAATGAAACATCACTGGAAGCCCAAATGCCCGGATCCCTCCCGCCCTGCGCTGGGAATCTTCTTCCATTGGATGCGGGAGGAAAATGGAAGCTTGTTTTTTCTCGATCGGGCGCAGAAAAGTTTCTACATTTTCTACAAACAACGAGTTGAGACAGAAAACTAAAAACAGAGAAGTTACTTACGCATGAACTCCAAGCAGGCGAGACATTTCCCGAGCGCCAGCACCGACCCATGCGTGGACATTTCTCAGGCGGAAAACGGGCTGACCCCGGCCGGGTTGTGATTCTAATGATTTCTCATCCCGTCCCAGTGGCAGCAGCAGCCGAGTCCGGTCCGTCCACACCGAAAGTCCCGGCAGACCCGCAGTCCCCAAAAGCTGGGTCACTGAGGCTTCCCAACCCACTTACCCAGCAAAAACAAAACAAAACAAAAAAACCCTCCCAAACTGGGCCAGCAGCACCGGTGCCAGCCGTCTTCTGTGTCTCTGCTGCCTGTCAGGGGACTGGTTATTTATTCTGTGTGCTCGGTCAGCGCTGGGCGCCGGGCCTGCAGAGGGACAGAGGGGCGCTCAATGAGGGGCAGCGGGGAGGAAAGAAAGGGAGGAATGGCACAGAGAGACCCAGATTCAGAGAAAAGAGGAAAGGGGCCCTTGGGAGAATTTACACGAGGAGCTTACTCACGTTTACTGGAGGAATGTCAGAGCTGCGCTCAGTTCTTACTCTGGAAACTGCTCAGTCTGCTGGAAAATCTGTTCCAGCCCCAACTTTCCCTTCTCCCTCCAACGCAGGAGAACTAGACTATAAATGTGGATATTGATCATTCTGGAATAACTTTGCATTAACAGATGGTTTTGTTTTATCTTTGCAACTTAAGCTACGAATGCAACATTCAACGTTTATGCACCACAAATCTGGAACAAACTTCCAGAAAACTGCAAAACAGCCGAAACACTGAGATCCTTTAAATCAAGACTTAAAACCCACCTGTTCAGAGCTGCTTCTGAACCAAACAAAGGGAACATTAATCAATATATCTGATGTGTATTGATGATTCTAAAGTTAACTATATCATGTTTCTCTTAGACACATTGGTAGATGATTGTATTGTTTTTATTGATATAGTGAACTTAATGGTTATAATGATTTTATTCATTTAAACTCATTGCTTTATTTATATTTTCTATTTGTGTGGTTTATTACTTGCCTATGATGTCACCAATTCAAAGATGAAGGTCTCATTTGTAATTGTAGAGGTCAAACATCCAATCAGGATTATGCTGCAAGCTTGTTGGTGGATAAAAAAAGCTGTAGTTGTAGCTAAAAACATCTAATTATTTCATTCCTTTACAGTTTAAAATGAACATGTCACATGTTGATTTAAACAAATATTTTGAATGAAAATGAGAATCTCATATTCTACCCCTTATCTTTAGTCAAGTATTCAGACTCAAATCAAACTTTTGAGCATAAATGTCTAAATTGGACAGAACAAAAATTACCAAGCCAACTCCTGTTTAAGTTGTTTGCTGAATAATCATTTCATCCTATAAAAAATGGCTGAAATGCATGTTAAAAAGTGAATGCAATCTCTTCTAGACTTGTACTTCACTTTTATGTAACCTCTCTTACTATATAATTGTGCAGAAAAAAAGAGAAAAACCATCATAAGATCAGCATCAGTTTCTCTTTATTGTTCATTGCATGGCCACATAAACTGGTTCTCCTCTGCACTGTGCATGATGGGACAGTCACTATGGAGATGGTGATGTCTATGGGATACATTTCAGGAGTTTACAGACGTCCAGACACAACCCAGACCCCCCGCCCCGCCCACAGGACAGGTCGGCTGATCTCCACCAATCAGCTTCCACCTACCTGCTCCCTCTAACCTGATAAATAGATTCTGCTTTCTTAGCTTCTGTTCAGGATTGGTTCAGTGGATCAACACACAATAACAAGCCCTTCCCCTTTCCCTTAGACATTCCTGTGTTTATCATTCAGATTCAGCTTACAAAAAACCAAAACCAAAAAATAAAGAAAAATAACATCATTTGGGTACAAAAATAAAATCCAAATGAAAATCCTTCAACAGGTCAAGGCCTGCTGCGTTTTCTCTTTCTTTTCTCAGACAAATAGCACAATACGTACGTCACTGGTCACAAAAGTACACCGAAAATAAGGAAAAAATAAATCCAAATAAAATAATAATAACCAAAAAAAAGGACATTAGAGAAACCATATATCCGTCTTCCTTTGAGCCTGCGGGCGACGAGGCGCCTGGTTTGGTTCTGATAGATGGAAGTCAGGCGGCATCTCCGCCGCCTCTCGGCTCGCGTTCCTGACCCCGTTTCTGGAAATCAGACTGAAGGAAAGAGGGAAGGGAAATCCAGAACACTGCTCTAAACATCTATATGGATTCATCTCGGCGTGAATGAGTTTGTGTGTGCGGATTCTCTCAACACAAATGTACTCGTTTGCTAACATATACAGTGTATTCCTGGTTAGAGGTGAACCAGGGGCACGCCCTCCCACCGCTTCCTCCCCCGGCCGCCGCCACGCTCACGCTTTATGTTTAACAAACTGAGAGGAGGGAGATCTGCTGCTTCTCGTTTTGCCTGCTTTTTCTTCTTTTGTTTTTATCTATGTTTTTATTTTTTAACCTCCTCTTTATTTCCGTTTCAAGCCCTCAAAACTTTTAACTCTTCGATCTAGCTTTCTTTAGAGTTGATTTTCTTTCCTTTTTGGAGATGCAGATACACACAGAGCAAAAGAGTGGGAGAGAGAGAGGGAGCGAGTGTTGTCACCGATCAGCTGCTCGCAGCATCGACAGCTGCCCCCCCGGTACGCTCTCAGCCGATCTCCTTCCACTGGCGGTAGAACTCCACGATGTTCTTCAGCTCCATGCCTGCGGATGACGCAGCCTGGGTCGCCGACTGGCAGAGACAAGAGCAAGAAAATAAACACCAGATCTGAGCTTTGGATGAGGAAATATCACCTGAAAAATATTCACTTTATCACCTTGAAACCACAAACTTCAATACATTTCATTAAGATTTTATGTGAAACAAAGTAGGGCATAACTGGTAGAGGAAAGAAAAAAACTTTTTTTTAAATGAATAAAAATCTAAGGAGCATTAGTGGCTGAAATCTACAGTATTTCACCCTGGAAACTCCAACTTCACCATTATATTATTTTTGGATCTAAAGAAGAATGATCCAGAGAATATGTGTCAAACTCAAGGCCCAGGGGCCAAATGTGCCCCACCGTAGCCCTGTATGTGGCCCTCTGGACTTCAAATTACATCAATAAGTTGATTGTAACCTGAAAAAATGTAAATCAAGATGTTTGAGAAATCATCCCGTAATGTAGCATGCTGCAAAGCCGCTAAGACTCTTTAAATCTTCATCATAATAATCAGAGGAAATTATTCCAGAAGTTAAAAGATACTTATAACCTCTGAGCTTTTTGTACATTAGGCTCTATATTTACATAAAAACTAAAAACTGAATATTTTGTGACAAAATTAGCAGATCAAAATGTGAGATGTCCAGAAATCAAATCAGTGGACAATTTGGAAATTCTGATACCAAAAACGTTAAAGAGCATAAAGAGAGCCGGACCTTCATGGCGGCAGACCGAGCGCAGAGCTCGTCCACCTCATGTCCTGTCAGGATGGTCACCATGCCGGCTGTGTCTTCGTCACCGTTGCTCTGCGACACCGTCAGCTGTCGGCAGCTGTCCACCATCTTATACAGATGCCTGAAAACGAGGCGGATCAGAGCAGAGCGGTCAAACGGCGAAGAGGTTTCACTCAGCGAGAGACGACTGGGATGAAGCGAAGCTCACCAAGCTTCGATGTCCTGCCGCTTCAGTTTATCTCTCTCAAAAGTGCGACCTGACTCCTTCTGACAACGTATGTACCTACAGACAGGAGATGAGGAGGAAGGAAATTATTAGTATGCCACTGTAACACTAACTTATTTAAATGTTTGCAAAAACATATTTTGATGATATTTTTGATCTTTAAAGAACAGCCATTTTATTGCTATTTTATGATTAGAAAATAAAAAAAACATGAACTTTTTTAAAAGGAGGATGATTTTTTCTTTATTATTTACCTATTTGTTCAATATTTATTGAAAATGATGTGGGGAAAAAAGGACAAAACTTGCAGTAATGATGTAATTCTGCTTAAACCCATTGCAAATATTGCAATAAAAACATAAAAAATGGCTAAAACTGTAATTTTTTTATATCATTTCCATTTAAAACATTGCTCAGCAACCCTCTGTGGGGGGTCCAAACAGCCACAGGTGACAGATCCACCCAGAAGACACTGACCTGTTTCCTTTGCGGAATTCCGACTCTAGGAAGCGGATCCCGTCTCTTGCACCACCGTTTTCCTTTTTTAGCCGATCCAGTCCGTCAATCACTGCAACACAAATGGGGCAAAGCTTAATAAGAACTAAAAAATCACGAGGCCTAGAAAGTAGACTGGAAATAACATCTGCTAACTTATTGGAGCTGCGTTTGGCTGGTGCAGATATTAACAACTTCCTGACCTGTTCTTGGGATGATGATGATGAAGCAGCCGCTGCCGGCCAGGTGTCGGATGAGGTTCAGATGATGGCAGAGGGCGGCAGCGTCAGGAACAAGGTAGGGAGACATGGACGACTGAGCTTTAGGTTGCTGAAGGCTGCCCTCTAGCTGCGAAACCTCCAACTGCAGATTAGGACCAAAAAGAGGAAAGTTTTACTTTTGATATGGAAGATCATATCTGCATAAAGAAAAAAAATAAAAGCTACACAGGAAATTATAATTAAGAGAATAAATGTCATAATTTTGAGATAAAAAGTCGTATTAACGAGAATGAAAGCCAATTTTGAGTATGAAAGTCATAATTTTAACTCCTTCAAAGTAATAATTTTAAGATACAAAGTCAATTATGAAATTCAAAGTCATAATTACAAGAATAAAAGTCATAATTACAAAACCAGAAGTCATTACTATGACATTTAAAGTTACAATTTCAACTTTCAAAGTCATAAGCCATAATGAGATTCAAAGATATAATTTCAACTTTGAAAGTCAATTTCTACTTTAAAGTCACAATCTTGACTTTCAAAGTCACAATTATGAATCAGAAAGTTGCGCTGTTTCTTTAAGGAGCGCAAAGTATCTCAGCAAAGGATGCTACAGTATCTCAAAACTATAACTTTAAAACTCAAAAGTATAACTTTCTGTGGAGCTTTTATTTTTTCGTTCCTGGTGGAAAAGACCTCCATAAGTTGGCACTAATTCAACAACATTAAAATATTGTTGGAACAGATATTTTGCTGACAAACTGCGGCGCCTGTGCTGCATTCCTGCTTTGATTTTAGCTAGAGACTGATAAATAACCTGCAGTCGAAGTTGGGCCATGTCTCTCATCAAACGATTCCGACGGGCCTCCTCTTCCGCCTGGACAAATCAGAAATGAGAATATTTTATAGAATAAAAATAAGTATTTCCACATTTGCTGCATTATTTTAGGGTTGGGCTGTAGGTTTGTTCAGCCGTCGCTCACCATCCTGAACTGGGCCTTAGCCTGCTGAACCAGATTGTCCTGCTCTGACTGGCTGATGCTGGTAAAGATTCCCGCCTCTGGGTTGAAGTGCAGCACGTTTCCTTGGAGATTCGTTAGGAAGTGGCCAAAACTGCGAATGCAACACACTCGCAACACACACTGAAGAACAAAGGAGAGAAAAGAAAAGAGTTTGCATTTACTGTTTCACATTTTTAACTGAAACACTGTTAGATCGACATTTAGACGCCTGCTAGCAGATATTTGTCCATATTCAGTATTTACTGAAACACTTGATGCATTTTTTTTTTCTGATAAAAGAACAGAAGCTTCTCCACACTGAATACTTGTGAGAAAGTCACAGCTTCACAGTGCAGATGGTGAAAACGGTGAATGTATTTTCTGTGAAGTAGAATCTGTTCACAACAGTCGACATAAATGAATCTGAAATATGCAATTTGGGCTTGATTATATAAAAACATGCAGATCGCTTCCTCTGCACTGCTGAAAATGTTTGAACTGTTTTTAAAAAGTTTATTTTATTTACTAAATGAGGCAGTGTTTGGACATATTTTCCATCAAAACTCCACACCAGAGCTTTAGCACAAAGCATCTAGAAAGAATTTACAGCGTTTCACTTTTTCCACATTTTGTAATTTAGCAGCCTTATTCCAAACTGCATTAAGTATTTTTTTCCCCTCAAAATTCTACACGGAAATATTCCATTATCACAATGTGAATTTTTTTTTTTTTTAAATTAATTAAAAATAGAAATCAGTAAAGCTCAAAATTGAGCCGTTTTCATTTGTTATCACAAAATTTTTTCTAAAACTTACAGTACATGGTATCCACCAGTGCTAAGTTCAGTCCTTGTAGGTTTTGTCAGTTTTGTAAATTGATCAGATCTTGAAATTAGAAATGTTTGTACTCAGGTGTAAGTATCTATATGGTCAACAACTACTGACATTACACAACGCTAAATGGTAACTTCTGTTTTTTGAACAAATATAAATTCCTCTGCGGCTTCTGTGCCAGAAATGCCGTCCCCTCCCACCAAAATACTGACGACTAGGAGGGTGTGTAGCAAATTAGAGACAAAATCTTAATTCAATGAAAATCAATGCAAAAACATACAGTTATCAAATTTGATTTTGAGATTTATATTTTATCTTTCAGTAGATGGAATAAGGCATCATTTCTAAACATTTTTACACACTATTTGCTCCTTTCCCAGCACTGACAAGTTATAAAAGCAGATTCTGTTTCAAAGAAAAACATTTTTATTGAACATGTTCAATGGGTGATAAGGGGAAAAAATTTCTGCTTTTTCTAAACCGCATCAGTAAAAGACAGCTTAAGGACAATATAATTCCTGGTTTAAACTGAATCAAACCTGGGCAGTTCATTTCGAGTCTTTAAAATGTCTGCAAATATGCGCTGATGTTATATTCTGTACATATCTGGAGCGTACCTCCTGCAGGGGGCTGAGGGAGGCGTTGCGGCGACTGAAATCAAGGCGGCGGTGAGCGACGCTGAGCGCAGGCAGGTGCCGCAGCGCCACATCCTCAGGCAGCAGCAGAGTCTGGCTCAAACCCGGCTGTTCGCACTCCTTCAACATCTCTGCCACCTCAGAGTTCAGCCCCAAATCTGCACCATACACACACACACACACAATAAAAACACAGATTTAACTTTGGTTTCCAGACTTAATTTGCATTTTTAAGGCAGCTAAAAATAAAAGTCACAGCAACACAGAAATCAACTGGGTTCAGCTAAGTGAACCTTTTTAGCAGCTGTGATGAGTAATTTCTAAAACGACTATTAGGATTAATTGTGATTAATCAATTAAATAATAAGTTAATGGTAATTAACTTGAAGACGCAAAAAGGTCATTTGCTACCAGTATTAATATACGGAATATCAAATGACAGTTTCATTTTCACCAGGTTCAAATTCTGTATAAAAAGCTCCTGTTAAACACCTTTGGACAGCATCCAATGATCAATTAGCTAATCCTAAAATTAATAATCAGATCAGTGATACACTATTGATGCTAAGTCAAGCAGAAAGGGCTACAAATGATCAAGCGTTCACTAGAGGAATGCTGTGTCATTAGATTTTAGACAATAAAATGTTTATTTAAAAAAGAAACTGAATTATTTGTTTGCTTGCATCTTTTAATGCTTTTCTAATTTTGTACAAAAAGGCTTTGGTGGTTAAATGAAAAATCAGCAGAAGAGCCAATTTTATTTTATTTATTTAGTCTTTGATTAAATAAAAATAATTGTTCGTTGCAGCCCTAGTGATCTCACCAGCCTCCAGCAACTTGCTGCCGTCTGGAAGAAGGTTCAACAGAACCGACAGACGGTTCCACAAGCTCTGCGAACTCTGCAGAGAAAGCAGATCGTCCCAGTGAGAAAGACAAGCATTTTTATTGCAAAAATAAAACAGGTATGTTAATGTGTCGGCTCACCTGTGCACACATGAGGATGATATCTGTGTTCGTCCTGAGCCAATCAACAAAGACCTTCACCACCTGCATC
The DNA here is from genome assembly GCA_903066815.1 of Brachyrhaphis roseni. NCBI lineage: Eukaryota > Metazoa > Chordata > Actinopteri > Cyprinodontiformes > Poeciliidae > Brachyrhaphis > Brachyrhaphis roseni. Next base: position 31,095 of record CAEFZY010056082.1, read on the forward strand.
AATCCCTGATTGGACAAAATCTCCAGTTTCTCCAGCAGGGTTTTTTCACTGTGGGCGCTGTGCTGACTTTCCTCCGAGTCCGAGTCCAAGTCTAGTGGAAAACAAAAGAGAAAAATAAAACTAGATTCTTTTGTCAAGATATTATCGCAAACATGGTTTATTTGGATTATGTAGTTCGGAACTGTGACGTGGAAGTGAAATGATACATTTCTTAACAGGTACAAGCCACACCTTTCAGATTTCTATCTATAAAGAATCACCAAATTTGCATCACAATCAGCTGGAAGTCAACTGGATTGGGGTCTGGAGTGGCCTTTAACTGGGCCAAACACTTAAACATGTCATGAACAACGGTCATGAACATGAGTAAGTCTTCATGAATATTTATGACTGTTGTCATAAAGTGTAATTCGGTAAATCATGACACTTCTAATACAAAGCTGACATTATTCAAAATGTCTTCATTATGACAACTTGACATTAACCAAGAAATCATGATCTGACATAAATTAGTTATAAAAGTATTACTGATTAAACTTTGAAAATTATGCAGCTTTATGTTATTAAAGCTAAAGTTTAATCAGTAATACTTTTAATAACAAATTTAGTAGGTACAGTTAGTAGATGTTGGACTGGGCTCGGTTCGGGTTGCTAGGTAACAGCACAGTGTGACTCAACAATCTGAATATTTTTGAAACGGCTCATTTTCCAGACACCGAAAAACATGAACTTACTGCCAAAAAACGGCTGAGTGTTTATTCTTAAAAGCTTGGGCTGTTTTTGGAATCAGTAGAAACACAAATGGAAGAACAAAAAGGTGGAAAATGTGAATTTTGCATATCAGGTCCCCTTTAAAATCAGACATTTTAAGTCTCAGTGCCTGAACTAAGAAGGCTAGCTGTACACTACCATTGTCGTTGGTTCCGTTGGCAGTACCGGGGTTCAGGTCGCAGTGTGAGTCTCCAGGCGGAGGGGGCGTCTCCTGGGAGGGCGGGGCAGAGGTGTCAGTGGGGGTGGGGCCTGAGGCGGCCTGAGGCCTCAGCAGCATGTTGCTGAAGGTGGGCGCGAGGCGGAAGCAGCGTTTGGACTGGAAGAGCTGGGAGGACATAGCCTGCAGGTTGCTGCTGATGCTAGCGTCGCTCTGTGTGAGGGGCCCGTTGGTGCTGGGAGGGGCCTCGCCGTCCCGCTCCCCGCCTTCCTCCTTGGGCTGCTCCTCCTCTTCCTCCTGCTGCTCCCGGGCCTGACCCTCGGTGCTGTTTGAGTTTTCTGTGTCCTCCATGTCCTCCAGGTCTGAGCGGGACTCCTGGCTGTTCATGTCCGAGTCGGTCTCCACGTCGAAAGCGGTCCCTCCCTCCTCTTCCTCAGAGCCACTCTCCCAGCTGCCTTCCACACCCAGGCCATCCCTCTTCGTCTCCTTCTTCACAGACGAAGGGTTGAGCGGTTCATCTATCGGCGTCCCACCTGTGGAATCAGCTCGGACCCTCTCTCCTTCATCGTCATCCTCATCTTCTTCACTCTCAAATCCTTCGCTCAGGTCGCTTTCGTCCTCCCCTTGTTCGCCTTTATGTGCGCAGCGGCGGCGCCGCAGTCGAGAAAGGCGGGTGTACTTCTTCTTCTGTCTCTGCTTCTCCTCCTCTGACTTGTGCTGATCTTCTTCGCTGCTCTGCTTTTTGACTCTGACCCGCTCACAGCCATCATCATCCTTATCCTCCTCATCCTCCTGCTCCAGGGAGCCGTTCTGCAGTGGCCTCTCCTCTGACGGATCCACTTCTGCAGCTGAGATATCCCTCATTTCAAGGTCATCTGGGTAAGAGAAGAAACATGGTTATGCGTCTAAAATATGTCAAGTTTCAAGAAAGAAGAAACTAGAAGCTGTTTTGACATTCTACCAAGAGAAAACTTCAAATATAACTAGGCTTTAAATCCACAGAGCTGAACTAACACTCTGATGTGGATGTTTTCTGACTCACCTGCAGCGTCAGTGTGCAGCGCAGGAACCTGGCTCTCCCCGTCCTCCAGTTCAGCCTGCAGCCGGATGTTCACGTGGTTCACCAGGTGGGAGAACAGAGCCAGCGTAAACGCTATGGATGCGCTGTACTGTTTAGATCCTTAAACAAAACAAGGTTTGTTAGAAGTGAAAAGGTGAACAAAACTGAAACTGTGTATAATAAACCATTGAATTCGACCAAGTTAATGTTTATAATCATTTTGTAGCTATTCTTGTTCATAATGATACAAAGAAGAATTTTACTCATCTAGAACAATCTGCATTTTATTGTCCAGGAACACATTTCTATCATTTCTGCAGCTCTCTGTTGCTATGTGGCAATAACATCTCAAATATGCACACAATGAGTTTGCTCTGCATATCTGAGGCACTTCTCTTCCTCTTCTAGCTTTGCAAAGGGAAACATGTTTAATTTAGAGCTGCAACTAACGCCTATTACCAATTAATCAGATAAAAAAACTGGCACATTCTGCTGATTTTTCATTAAACCACTTGAACCTTTTTATACAAGACTAGAAATATATTAAAAGATGAAAATACACAAAAAAATAATTTCTTTTTTTAAATAACAAAAATAAATATTTTATTGCCTAAAATGCAACAGCAGCATTCTTTTAGAGAACACCAGATCTTTTGTAGTAAAGGATGCATCTGCAGAAAAAAATAAATACTTTTAATAACAACAACATGAGAAAAGCTCAGTCTTTTCTACTTGATTTACTATCGATGTCACTTGAGGAGATCTGGGTTAAACATATTTGCAGACAAATGTTTTTATCTTAAATGCAAAAAAAATTTATATATTTTTTGTACAGTTTGGCTTAGTTACTGTGTGAGTACTTTGTCCTTTTAGAGTCTTTATACTATTTGATTATTAAATTAGTTGACGATTATTTAAATACTGTAATAATGGACACCGACCCATTTTCAAAAACAGATAAAAAACAACAATAAATGTTTAAGAGTGAAAAAAATGATTAAAATACAGACGTAAAATTAAATATTTTACCTTTAAATTTGGAAATGTCTTATAGTTGAGGCAGAATTAAATTGTTTCTGGGGGATTTTACTGCAGTGTTCATGTTTTTGTTTGCTTTGGGGCAGATTTCTTCCATCCTCTATTTGCACAGAGATGCAGGTACAAATTGGGAAAAAAAAATAAATATAATGAAATCTGCTTATTTCTGTGCTCAACTCAAAAATGACTAACTCTAAGTTAATTAAAATAACCAGGTGGAAAAATACTTTTTAAAAAACACACAAACACACCTCCTCTCTTAAGGCTGTGTACGACCATGAGGCATGTGACCACCATCTTGAAGATGAGGTTGTCGGGCAGAACGGGGTAGGAGCTGTCGCTGTGCTGCGTCTGCTCCTCCTCTTCCTCGCTCGGACAGGGTGGAGCGCTTCCGGGTGTCGGAGCCGGAAGATAAAACAGAACCAGGTTGAAGTCCTCCAGCACCGACTGGCAGAGCGAAGTCAGCTCCGTCTCCATCAAGCTTCATCGGAAGCAAAGGGAAAACAAAAAGCAAAGGGTTAGCTTACAGAACATGTTTTCTGATGCACATGGCAGGTTAAAAACTATAGAAAGACTGTTAACTGGTGCTAAAACAGAGAATAAATTTAGGAAGTGAAATAAAACGTACAACAGCTCAGAGACTGACCTGTTTTTAGGCTGCAGTAGACTCTGAAGGTACATGAAGCTCACCAGGACACGCTTAATGTCTTTGGACCTATGTAGAAACAAAGACATACATTATTATGAGTAAACATAACAGTTTTTATTATTCTGATTTAAACAGGAAACTCTTCAGTAACAAAAAGGCAAGAATAATCCTTGCCACCATCTCTGATTATACAAAAAAGAAGAGATAAAAGTCGATTTTCCTCGTGCACAGAAGAGGAAAGGATGGCAAAGAAGTGCATACTAACTGCTAGATAATCAAAATCATCCTTTAATGTTTCCAGGTGGTAAAAGTATATACTTATATTTGGATAAGACCCAATAAAGACAGGAACAAATAGACTAAAAAACTGTTTGTACCCAAGAGTTTCCCTGAAAACTGCAAATTCATCCAAACCCTTATCATCATTCTTAACAACCACTATACATAATTAAAAATAAACTCATTTATTTATTTGCACTGCCTTTGAGAGTTGCTATTTTTTTAAACTTAATTTTGCTTTCTTGCACAATGACAATGAGAGGCTGTTTTTTCCCTTCAGCTGTTAAAAGCTTCTTTGCTGATAGAGTGAAGATGGAAAAGAAAAGATTTTCACCAAACACTTTGCTATTTTGACAGATTTTTCAAGAAAAGGCCAATAAAGAGCTGTAACTTTAAACCAAAAATGATTGAGTCAAAAAAAAAAAAAGGAAAAAAAAGCTGCATCTTGGGACTCGTCATCACCTTTGCCGAGACGGAGACAGCTTCTTCATTTCCTGTTTCTTCACCTGGTGGTACATCTTGGCAGCTTTGTCGAACAGACGCTTCAGGTTGCCGTAGGCCCCCTCAAACGGAGTATCTGATTGGATGCTGAGGACAGAATAAATATCCGTTTAGCCTCATGTTAAACAGAACTGTTTAAAACCGGAGGTTATGGACCATCACCATCGTAGGTAGTAGTAGGTTGCTTCCACATTGTAGAACTTGCTTCCTGCCAGTGTTCCCAGCTGGTTAAAAGGCATCCCTGCAGAATGGCAGAAAGGTGGTTCAGATTCATAACTGATGATACATGCATAAAACTGGTCATTATACGCCTTTATTCACACAACTACTTGGATGAAAACAGACGAATGGACCCAAGCTCGGCTCTTTTTCAGGACAACTCAAGTCAAAGGTTACATTCACACTGCAGGTGAATCCAACTTTTTCATGGAAGTCTGAACAGTCCTATTCCAATCTTTTCACCCCCCAAAAATCTGATCTGTGCCAATTTTTATGTCACTGATGTGAGACATGCGCCATAATTCTGCACCAGAAAAGGACCGAGAAATGCCTGTCATGACAACAAATAATTATTAGTAATTATTGCAATAACAATAACATTGTTGTTTTGAGACCATTTTTAAGTGATGTATTGATGATGGCATAATAGTGCAAGTTCACCCTCTCAAACAATAGTTTAACTAGAAGACATTTTAAATATCCAAAACAAAAAAAACAAACTTAATAAATAAAATGGAAATAAAAACCACAAACATCCAACTGTAAAGAAAACTTCAAAAAATATTAATCAGAATGGAAATGATCAATCTCAATTTCATCTATCATGTGATTAATTGATTAATTGCTTATTGTGACGGGCTTAGCCAGACGAGGTAAATCCAGACAGAAACAATGGCTGAAAATTATAATTATGAAATTCTGAAAGAATTGAAGTGCATCACATTACAGTCCCACCACTCTTGGTCCGACTCCACATCCAAACAGACTTCTCTATTGAAGTTGAAGCTCCACTAAAGGTTGCTGCCATTAGCTGTACTTCTTTGTTATTACCTTCCTTCGTCTAGTTCAGTTTTATCCTGTCGACTCCCACTGCTGAACAACTTTTAAAACTATCCACAAATGGTGGCGTCTATTTTTACTTCCATAAACAGATTGACGCTGCTGTGTGATGTCAACATTCTTCTTCTGCACATGCAGGTCGCTTTGGGGTCGTAAACCATTCACACAGAAGTCTCATTGTTGTTTTTAATTAGTAAAATGAACAAATGCAAATGAATTGTAATCAGAAATCATGAATCATGGCGTGACAGGGACTCACCAACATGGGGCATGACAGACAAGGCTTGGTGGTAAAATCTCTCTGCCAGCTGTTCAGCTTCCACTCCAGCAAGTTCGTTCTGATAGCGCGCTGGTGACCAAACCAGATTACCAAACATTATAGAAAATATACAGACAACAAATCAGCAAAACTGTGAAAATTTTACTTTTATTGACTTCTGACATTTCTAATAACTGAATAAAAGTTATTAGGAAACAGTTTTCAGATCTTAAATGATGGAAACATCAACATGTCCTCATCTCACACAGCCTGTTCTCAGTTCCTTCTATAACACCAGGCCAATTTTCCCACGCACTGGCGATGACACCCACTGGCTGCCTCACACCTCTACAGACATGGAATAGAGATGAGCCAATCTAAATATGCTATTAACATGTTATTACCAAGATCTCCGAGGTAGACCAGACAGCGATGACACGCCATCTGAGCCCACTCCATCTCTCTAGAAGAGGCCGACACGGGTTTCTTCCGACCTGTTGGAAATAATTAGACTTCAAGTCAAAACTGATGTGAAGTTAATTCCAAAGAAAGAAGCTAAAACCCCATCAGTGGGTTTTAGAATGAAAAAATGTGGCTTGCTGAGCAATAAAAACTGCTGTAAATGCTGAAAGAAATTGAACAGAATCCGTACAAGACACAATCCTGCTTCAGAAACTGGCCAATAGTTTGACCTGAAGAAGCTTTTAGAGGAATAAAACTTCTGATTCAGACTTTAAAGACTGAATGATTCAGCAAATGAATCAGCAGACGTGCAGCTGAAGCTGGAGGGACAAATTTCAAGGCTCCTGAACTCCAACGACAGTCATTATGTCTTTCAAAGCAAAGAACAAACTTATAGAATCAGGAGAAGAAAAATCTGAACTGAGATATTATATAAATTTATCATACAGAAATAAAGAGCAAACAACATAATCTGAAAAATGTTTGGATAAAAATGTATTCCATGAAATGATTTTAATGGTTCTTAGATTTTACAAGCAGTGATTCTGTAAATAGATACACTAAAATGAAACAAGAGAGAAGTAAAATAACTCTTAAATAACATTGGTGTTTGTGGTGAATTTTAGTCTAGGTTTTTCCAAAAGTACTCAAACTGCAGCCAGAAATGATTCATCTAAAGCTTCATGATGAAGCTTTAGATGAATCATTTCATCTAAAAGGGAAAGTTTTAAACTTTCCCTTTGTTTAGGGAAAGTTTAAAACTTTGAGATCTCACCGATAAGAGGATCAGTGACGTGCGTCCAATCGATGCAGTCCTGCAGCTCCAGCTGGTAATGTGATTGGATGTAGAGCAGTAGATGTTGGTAGAAACCCACGCCGGCGATGAGGTGCGTTCTGTAGGCGCACTCCAGGGCACTGCGGCTGTGGATGTGCTGAAAGCAGCAGGAAGAAAAAATGAGGTAGAAGCAACATGAAGAGCTAAAAATGCAAAATGAAGGGAGAAAAGTAACAAAATCTAAAGTCCTATACAGATATGTTTAACACTGAGGTCAAAACATCCTTCTTAATGAGTTACAAACTTGACAAACTCAAGTTTATACTTCTTGTTGTGTTTTCTCACATCAGACTTAAATCTAGACATGGACCCGATTTAATCCAGAACTGGAACAGATTTAATCCAGAAATGGAGCAGACTTTAAATCCAGACGAGGGATAAATTTAATCCAGCTTTGCAACAGAGCTGGAACAGACTTAAATCCAGATCTGAAACAGTCTTAAATGCAGGTCTAGAACAAATTTAATCCAGATGTTAAACAGATTTAATCCAGATATGAAACAAATTTAAATCTAGATATGAAACAGATTTAGTTTTAATCCAGACCATGCACAGATTTAAACTTAGAATTAGAATACATTTTAGTACATATGTGGAACAGATTTAATCCAGATCTGTCCAAACCGGGTTGGAATCCTGTGCGTCGCTCTGTTAATCTATATAATTCCAACGGCTGCTTTGACACCAAAGAGATATTTCCACAGCTGCTGAGTGACTTTTTGCCATCTTACCTTCTTGTTCGTCTTGATAACCTGGATGACCTCATAGTAAACTTTCCTCCAGAGCAGCTCCTCGGCCTTACGGCCGTAGTCAACAGGATGCAGAAACATTAATTTCACACAAAGCTCTCTCAGCCTAGGAAAAACAGAAACATCCAACGGATTAACTCATGGATAGCTTTATGCAACAGCTGGAGGTGTTGCTACAAGAAAATGCAGCCACGGGCCCTAATTATCATAATTTTTTTGTCTTACGGAGACAAAAATGAGGCTGAACCATAGGCAACGTAAGATATACGCAGCTGTTTTTAAAATTTAGTCTATCCACAGAAGGAGTCAACATGTCAGGCAGTTAGATCCAAGTGGTATATTGGGGAAAGAGCCATAAATTAGCCAAAACTTGCTGCAGTCCCATTTTACATCAAACCTCTTTTAGAAAAGCTTAATCTAGATGCCTCAACAATAAGCAATATCAGCCAATTAGCTTTTTAAATTTAAAAATAATATAATGAATATATCTTTAATGCTTTTCAGTCAGGATTTTGACCACAACAGCACTAAGAGTGCATAAGCTTAAAGTTATAATGACAAGTATTGATGGTGATGCATCAAGTAAGTAACATTATATTTCTGTAGCACCTTTCACAGTCATATAGATCACAAAGTGATTCAGAAGGCAAAACAATTAAAACAAAAACAAATAATTAAATAATACAAACACTATAGATCTGTTAGTTTTATTAGACCTCGTTCATAAGGGGACTGCCACCCAAATGTATCTATAGATACTTAAACATTTAAGTATGTGACAAATGTCTCTGGGTAGAACTGTAATTCTTGTTGGTCTAATGAATAAATAAGACAAGTCTGACTGTCTGAACTTCCCTTGTAACAGGAAATGCTGCAGAGTGACTGTGCATCTGTATGAAACCAGTCATCATTCAGTCTGTAACGTTTCGGTGAGAGGAGTGGAAGGATCTGGACATACTTGTTCCGCAGGCTGATGTTCTCCGGCTTGAAGACTTCTCTGTAGGATGACTTGCTGCCGATGATGACATCCAGCTTGTGCACAGATTCCACCACAGCCCTAGATGAAAAGCATTACTGTGACCACACGAATCACCAGAAATAGCAGTTTGTCACGCAACAAATGTCCTGAAATGTTAAAAAGCTGCAACCCTTTCTGTTTCATTTCTCTGTAACAGGATGAATGACACATGACAGCTAGTTTGCGTTCATCAGATGAAAAAAAGAACCTCATGACAGAGTCAGGTGCAGTTTCAGCTACTAGCATAGAGGTATCTTAAACATTACTATCAACAACAGAAACCATCAGACTCTTTTAAACATTTTACTAGCTCATCGGTTAGCTCGACGAAAACGGCCTCGTCCACTCACCTGTAAAGCCGCTTGATAAGAAGGACTTTCGCCTCGGGCTCGCTGTCCTGACCCGGTCCGCTCATATTAGCGACAGGCCGGCAGTTCCACCACACCGCGGGGTCACCGTTTCATTCGGGCCTCTCGACGGAACAGCTGTCGCAGGTTACTCGGCTCTGTTCCCCGTTAGTGACAACTGTGTTGTTAGCCTGCTAGCGCTAGCTCCCCGCTTAGCTTTCCCTGTGTTCCCTGAGAGTCTCTTTCTCTCTCTTGAATCCTTTGGCCAACCCCCGTCCACCCATCCGTCCTGAAAAGTGGGTAGGAAGGGGTCCCCGGCGCCTTACGGTTCTTCCAGTCAGCTAAAAAGCTCTATTATCCCTTTTGTGTTATTTTCCGTTCCGGCTATCGCTACGAAGGCGGCCATTATTCATAGCAGGCACTGACCGCCTGAATATCGCGAGAGTTCAAAAACAAAATTACGAGATTACAGAGTGAGACGTCACCAACTTCGCCATATTGGTAAGGAAAAACAAGTTGAAAAGACTAGCGTTAACCTTTAACAGCGGTCACGTCGCGTGCATTTCTGATGTTCATGAGGTGTATTGCGCTCCAACAACATACAACGACTTGTATCGATATAGTCGGTTGACCCATTAAACCACGTAAACTTCAAGATACAATTTAAATTATCACACAAATTTTATTCACTCTTGAATTTTAAAATTCCTGCTAAGTTCAGAATGTGTAAAGTGACACACATCGTTTTACAAATTTTTACAAATATATTTTGTATTTTTACAAATATATTTGTAAAAATACCAAGATATTACTCAAACACAGGGGTCCTCCCGTTGCCCCTACACAGCTAATAAAAGTTGTGTTTCACATTGTTAATTGTTATGTACTTTCCTCTTTTAAGAACGCTTGCATTGCACACTTCAGCAACAAGGCATTTTTTACGGTGGCCGACAGGTGCAAATGCGCAGCAAAAGAGAAAACATGCAAACAAAAAAGAAAACACCCCCGAATGAAAT